>JAMKCH010020655.1:0-44199 GCA_023653785.1 Ophioderma brevispina | reverse complement strand
GTGCGCCCGCAGTGCGAAGTGCCATCTCTATGTCATTGGCATTTGGGCACAGACTCCCTATATATATAATGTTGCTGTGTGTGTTTGTGTGTGGGGGGGGGGGGGGGGTCCTAACTACTCCCACACAGCGAGTCTGGTTAGCATTGCACAGAATATGACCCCCGTGGGTCGGTACCCATTTATTACACCTGAGTGGAGAGAGGCAAGCGAGTAAAGTGCCTTGAACAAGTGCACAACACATTGCGCAAAGCGAGGCTCGAACCCACAACATTATGCACCTTAGAGGCGAGCGCGACCACTGCACCAAATATGAAATACTAAAAGGGTAAAAAAGGTCAATCTCAATTTGTACGGGTTCAATATTAAAAGTTAATCGGATTATATTTTAAATACTTCAATATTGTTTGAGGAAAAAAGGGCTCACAAAAAGCCATAGTTTTGATTATGTTAAATGTTGCTTACCGAGACAAGGGTCAACGAAGATCAACGTCTATGGCAGGCCCTAAAGGAAATAACGTATTGCCGCCAACGCGTTGTGGAGGAGAAAGAGCAACGCGTTGCGACCATTTCGGCAACGCCGTTTGCCCCGACCTTTTCAGCAACGCAGTTGCGCGTGGTGTAGGCCAATCAAAATCAGAATTCTGTGACGTATTTCAAAAAAATAGATCCACAACGCGTTGCTGGCAATACGTTGACCCTTATGGCTTCACAACGCCGTTGCAAGCCATCACAACGCGTTGCGAGCTTCCACGCGTTGCAACTTCACAACGCGTTGTGTATGCAATAAGGGTCATAACGGATTGCCAGCAACGCGTTGTGAAGGTTTGCAACGGTTGTGAAGGTCCGCAAACGCGTTGTGATGATTTATATTTTGAAATACGTCACAGATTATTCTGATTTTGATTGGCCGACACCGCAACGCGTTGCTCTGAAATGTCGCAACGCGTTGCGAAATGTCGCACGCGTTGTGCTACTTTCTCGCAACGCGTTGCAGCAATAAGTTATGGCTGTATGGCTCTTGCCATAAACGTCAATTGGATTGTGTTGCCTCTATGAACTTTTTGTCCATAACATGATAACTATAAATTGCATGTGCCTACAAACTCTTCTTATTTTGATACATGTTAAGAATATATAGATGAAACAACTTCTTTATTTTTACCAAATTTGGAGAAACTTTTCTGATTTGACTCCTGCAACAAGTGGTGCGAAATTGACCGTTTTTTTACCATTTTATCCAATTTACCCTATAACTCCAAAAACAATGGTAATAGACTGGCTACAAACTATACATTTGGAATCCTTGTGACTAGAACGACAATATAGCACAAATGTCACCATGATTGGGAGCATTTTAAAAGTGTTCAACCCCTGTGTAACCTTCAATTGGTCCCTTGAAAAAGTGACAATACCTGGCATTAATATCGAGGGTCCATACTGACTACAAAAGTACCAAACCTTTTAGGTAGTGGGTTGAACGATGATGGTTGACCTGGGTCCATGCTCCTGCTCTAATTCATCTAAAAAGGAAGTTTTGTTGGGAATACATTAGTGGGTGCTATATTTATTATTAATAACCATTAAAACGGTTTTTGATTTGTATCATTTAAAGAATACAATTTGAATGCGGAAATTTCAGGACAACAATGGAAAATTTTATCGTCTTTCATATGGTATAGATGATCGATCCTAAAGAAAGGAACACAAAATCTTTTATTAGAGTGCAGAAAACACGTAATTCGTTAAGCGAATTTCTGAATTGCTCGAGTTCCTAGTATCACAACATGTTTTTATTACGTTCTCCCGGGCGAGAAAAGGTTAGTTCGAAAGTTCCCCAGTGATTCTGACGGCGCTTCCTGATGTGAGGGCAGATATATGTTGTATCACGGGTGCACGATAGGTCACTGTGTTTATATTTTGTCAGTACGAGAGAAAACACAGAATTTGAGATTCTTTCGAAAACAACCGAATTTGCCACCTTAGCAGAGTAACCTACTATACTTATATGATGATATACAACTCTTTTGAGGGGTAAGGTCGTAGACGAGGCTGTGTGATCAATATTTCAGATATAAAATCTCGTTTGCAAAAAATGAAGACCATTCATGATTTTTTTTTTTGTAATTGCTGAAGGTGATGGTAATAAACAGCATACTGTTTATCACGAATGTAACCCTGTACCGCTCATAGAGAACATTCGGTTACAAATGCCAATAATAAATAAACAAAACCATTGATTTAAAGTCCAAATTTTTAATGTACCCCTAAACATTGACTCCCATTCACTAGCATGTTTTCCTCCTCCTTCCTCACCTGGCTTTGCCCTCATAACCATTAATTGTGAGCCTGTATGATTCATCACCAAACCCAGAACCTCAAAACGTAGTGAGCACCACGTTGTTCTCCCTCCACTCCGTAGGTTTCATGGTAGGTATCGTGTTTTGATTGGTGAGGAAAAATTTATAGACGCTATCGACTCTTTATCAACATTTTGCAGTAAATGTCTACATGAAAAGAAATTCAAAGTATCGCATCAGATTAAATTTTTACAGTGGGGTTTTCTCGCCAACGATTACTTTTATATTACCATGTGTTAACATGCGAATATATTGGGCTTGTGCTGTTTAGTTTTCTCTGCCTCCTTCTTCTTCTTCTTCTTGCATACGGGCGTTTGGCATTTTTGACTTTCTTCTGCCAAACGCTTTGTCCTCTAATAGCCAAAATCGGTCAGGAGAACCACTGCCCCAAGCTACACCAGGGTTGTACATATTTGACCTTTGACCTCTATGTAGGGGTTTCACGTGGGCCGATTAAGGTGCACTCGTCGCGAACTCTGAAATGCATTTCTGGCCGCAGAATAATGCTATGACCACCAAGATGTTGTCAGAAGAACCACTGACCTAAGACCCTTCTAGGGTGTACCAATTGGGGTCAAAGGTCACGTGGCCGGATAAAGGGGCATTCGTCGGAACTCTTAAATGGTAGCGTTTTTCTTCTACAAACAACCCGTGAGTGGACATGGCTCGTCATGTGACTCGACTTAGTCGTGTCGAAGGCTTGTACACAGGATTTTGATCAAGGTCCATTAAGGGGTCACTTCGGTCTGAATGCGAAAATGCTTCAAAATTCCTATTTAGCTAAATGAACAGTTTAGACCAAGGCACGTGACTCATGCATATGCAGCAGCTGGAGACCCTTCACCAAAGTTGTGGCTCAACATGGGGGTCAAAGGTCTAAGGGGTACTTCCGTCTTAATGTGAAAAAAAATTCAAAAAATATATTTTGCTTATGTAAGGCACATGGGTCACGTAACTCAGGCAATAAACATAGCTTGTGACCCTTCACCAACATTGTGTTTTCAACAGGGCGGGTCAAAGGTCATTAACGGGAACGTTCCGTCTTAATGTGAAAAATCTTCAAAAATCATAGCTGCTATAAGCAAGGTAGCATGGTCACGTAAGTCCATGCATAAGGAAAGATCTTTGAGACCCTTCACCACATTGTGCTCAACATGGGGTCAAAGTGTTATTAACGGGGAACTCCGGTCTTAAGTCAAAATCTTTAAAAAATCAAGCTGCTATAACCCCATTGGTCGTTGCATGGTCACGTGACTTATGTATAAGACACAGCTTTAAGCCCCCTCACAAAATTTGTGCTCGCTATGGGGGTTAACTGTCAATTAAGGGTCATTTCTGCATGGCAAGGCATGTTCTGCAGCACATGCGAATATACCCGTGTTTGCTAAACCAACTGGGCGTCTAGTTTATATTATGTGCATACAACGGACAAACCGTCGGTCACTGCTCAAAATCATCTGGTTGGAATTACGAAAAATTTTAAAATAAGTGAGTAAATCGCTTTTTGGCTTCTATTTAAGACCTAAGTCATTTAATGACGTCACTCACTCTAACCAAATGTATTATTTATTTTCTGATGTACCAAAACAATGATATTTTCACTCAACAATAATAAGACTTTTGGCTTAGAACTTTATAGTTTTTAGAGGTACGCTCTTACCCTCGTCTACCCGACGGGGGTTGTTTCCCACCCCCCCCCTTCGGTTTTTTCCCCGGCTTGCTTAAACCCCCCTTGGGGTGCCAAATGATGGCGACCACTCCCGTCCCCTTTCGGAGAGAAGTACCAAACATGCCTAGCACACACAGGAATCACAGACACTTGATATTGGTACCAATAGATGGCTATGGTCCTACTCTTTCCATTGATACCAAATGAAGTACCAATGCCTACATTACTAGCACAATGACGTCCATCAGTTCGCATGGGCAGCAAAACTGTCAATTTCCTTAGACCACCTAGGGAAAATTCAATTTTTCGCATATCAGATTTTCATGCGGTTTTTTGACATTTTAGTGTTTAATAAGTGTTTGAGTCGCTGAAATTGGCGAAATATACATTTTCCACCCTATATTCAGTAATTTTCGGACTTTCCTCATCATATGACATCATAGTGTGACGTCATAGTGAAACTCTCAGCTATCCTTTGGTACAATATTCACAGAATCGATGTTCAGTAACGAAAACCACAGGGTGTGGTAACACCCCCCCCCCCGCTTTTGTTAGCAAAAATGGCTCAGGTAGACGATGGTTAACACTCGTCCTCGCAAATCTTTTTTGTCAGTATATAATATCTTTCATAAAAAACCTATTTGTGTTTGCTCATATCTTAACCTGGTTAACTGTTGCTTTCGGTGCCGTACTAAACACATCACCAAAGTATCAATACTCTTTTGGAGGATGACAGCATTAAAACCTGTGCAGCAAACCCTTAACTGGAAATACGTACGTACATACTCACATACCTAAAATATCGTTGTCACCGGCCGTCCCGACCCTTCAAAAGAAAAAAGTGTAGATTTCCCAACTGCCTTTCAAGCATTGGCGTCAATCGGTGGGGGACGAGGTGGATGATCAGGCTCGGTCCAGGGAGGGGCGGAGGGGGCAGCGCCCCCCGGTAATTCTGCAAAATTGGCAAAATCAGCCCTTGTGGAAGCTTTGGACACGTTTCAGCTTCATCCCCCCCGTAATTTGACGTTTTTCGAATCCTGGATCTGCCACTGGATATCCCCCCCCCCCCGTTTTTTGGGTAGTGGACCAATATTCAAAGGTCCCCTCCCCCATGATTTAGAACTAAGACTACAGCCCCTCTACCAATGGAGGCTCCAGGGCCCGTCGCCCACCCCCCCCCCCCCCATATTTTTTACCCCCCCCCACCCCCCCCCCCCCCCTCCCCCCCCCCCCCCCCCCCCCCCCCCCCCCCCCCCCCCCCCCCCCCCCCCCCCCCCCTCCCCTCGTCTGAAAAAACTCAATGCGTCAACGACACTTACGTCGGAAATACTGGCTGTAACGCAGAATTTCCCAAATTTCCGTGATATTCCGCGGTACCTAGAGGAATTACAGACCTGATTTCATCAGTGCAGGGCCTATTTTGGTTTGAGCAATACTACAAGTTTTTGACGTCTCGACATTTCGTACTATAACCTTGCAACGGCCAGCCGTGCACAAAAGACTCACCAACTCCATCGAAGTACTATATTAAGAAAGATTTAATATTTTCATATCAAAACAAAAATACGCGTACGCCAACTTTGCTTTATGGTCTTTCCGCGAACTGGAATCTTGTGATTTTAAACTTAATGCTCGACCGACCCACTTCGCGTCTGCAAATCACCATGTTTTTCCATTTTCATCTACAATGAATATGATCAAATCCTTAGACTTATTACGTCTACCGAGACTGAAATTCCCGGCTGAAATTAGTGACAAACCTTTTGGGACTTAAAATTTAATCCACAAACAGACAGCTACAAATGCAGGACGACTGCAGGGGATCAATTCCATCTAATTAAACAATAGTCCCGCAGGGGTTATCAAAATCAGTTTTGATTGTGGCTGGTTTCAATGAACAAAATGGAAAAATTAACCTAAAATATTATCAAATAACCCTAAGTGTGTATTTTGTTCTTGCAGTAGCACCAGTGTCATTTTTCTTGTATATTGGCTATTACAAATGTTATTATTTTTTCAGGTATTGAGAACAGTCCCCGCAAGGGGTATAATCTCCCTGCATATTATATTCAATCTTCAATCATCTTTATTTGTTCATCAAGAATACAGAAAAAAACAATATGAATAAATATTATTTCAATAATGCCTTACGTGAAAAATTATTTGTTGCAATAAAAAAGATGTTCATAACATTATAGTGGAATTTTCAAAAGAATTATATAACGGGTAAATACTAGTGGAAAATATATTTAAATTAGCACTGTAAGAATGTGATATTACTGCTGTACCGTTAAAACTATTATAAGTTCACCAAAACTGATCCCATTAGAGCCGGGTATATGTTAACTGAATTGGTTCCGTTGGGGGTCCCTTTCAGAACCTGGAAGGATTATTCGGTTATTAATTTCAAACTTGTGAAACATTCAAAGTGTCCAATTCACCTGTTCAGATAGTGAACAAATCTCTTTTTCAGTAATTTGGTTATCTACATTTAATTAGAGGTTAAGACTGAATATTTTTAAGCTTCGAGTACATTGGCCAAAATCAATGCACACGCGCTCAGTTTGACGACGAACAGACCCGCAGTCTGGACAAACTTTGACGCAAGTGCACTTGATTTTTTTGTAATGCAAGAAAAACTAAAATATGCAGACATTAACCTAATTCATAACGTTATTACAGCAGTCAGCACACATTTTTTTTACAAATTAAACCCAGAATACGCCATGAAATCCATTCAGTGATATTCGCAACGAAATAATGTACACACCCGCCATAAAATGAATCATCCAACGTCGGCGTAAGTTCTAAGCACACCGCGTTATGCTCATTCACTACGCACTTTGTCAATGACAAATATGCATTGGCGTGAGTTTTGTCCAATCATACACACTGGCCAAAAGTATTGCAAACAGGCAAAAATGCCTTTCTATTCTAAATTTGATTTAATATTGTACCAGGAGTCTTGACTACACATTTCGTAATTATTGTCAATAGTGGATTTTCCAAACGATGCTGTTTCCCAGAATCAAGTAGTGCGACAAACGTTTAATTTTGATTATCATGATCCCAATATGGCGGGTTTCAAGGACTGGCTATGATAACTGCCGATTGTAATCCTGAAGGAATAGACAAATAACGTCCAAAATTGTTGTCAATAGTCGCTACATGAACTTTACGAGTTTGTCAGGGTTACTCTAAATGTTTAGGGCGAAAATTGTATGGATGTATGGACCGAAATTAGATAATGTCAATAAAATATGGGAGCACGCTCTCACCGTTTGACTCGGGAAATTTAATGGCAAGAAAGAGGTCCGTGATAACTTGAAAACAACTTTTTTATGGCGCCCGTTGGCATATGTTGTTTGTCATGCAATGTGAACGTGTAATTAGACATGTTTTACGTAAACCACGTGATTTATCATTCGAATTGCATTTCGGGCGTCTCTGAATTTCTCGATTTTTTCGAAGCCCCTGTCTTTCATTGACTTTATCTCTTTTTCCGGTCCCACAACACCATCGATTTCCTAGCCTAAATATTTACAGTCAACCCTAATGACCAGTATAATCCTAGTGGCTTTTTGAACCCATATCTTTTGTTGTCTGTTCTGTGTCTTCTTCTGGAGTGCAATCGACAAGTAATCGTTTGCTGTTCCTTTTATCCGCCATATTTAGGGAACGTACATCAAATTCAAACGTTTTTTCACCCTCGTGGATTTTTGGGGAATAACATCTGTATGAAACACACCTTTGGAATTTAAATACGTATGAGTGGTCAAGAAATCCATGGTCTAATTTGAAATCATTGTGATTATGATTTTGTTTTCTGCATGTTGCATACTTTTGGCCATTGTGGTGTATTTCTCCTCTTAAAATAAACGTTTTATGAACTATTTTTAACTGTCCATTTCCATAAGCTGACTAACTTTGAAGACAATTGCAACATCAACGTTTTCATGAATACGTCCTGGAAAACTAAATACACTACATGATTATAATACCTCTTTCCAGCCTAAAGAAGCTACCTTTATAACGTTTTGAAACTTGACTTTGTAGACGAGGCAAGACCAATATTAAAGCGTCTTTAAAACAGTGCTGTTTGTGCAATATTGTTTATTTATGTTTTTTATTATTTCTCAAAATAATTAATATGTTTCAATTTGGCTTTTAAAACGTCATTATAAGGCATTTCATCTGATCAAGTTGATTTGTGTTATGTACAGAACTCCCATCCAACATCTGTTTTTTAATCTGTTTAAAAACAGCTATTTGATCGATGAGTTTTTCTCCCCATGATCCATAGCATTTGTACAATATTTTGGTGCAAACATTGTTGAAAGAGAGACCTACAGGCTTTATATTGTTGTTTTGAGAAGATTGTTTTTGTTATTACTTTTAACCTGCCAAGTGCCACATAAACCACTTTTAGGAATATATTATTGACCATTGAGTGAGCTTTCTATTCGTTTACACAAAATATCGTCGCCCCATCACATACTGTTGTATTTCACATGTTTGAGGTTTTTGCGAAATTCCACCTACTTAATTAGTTCATCGAGTTCTTGCCATCACAAATTTTTTCAAAATGTGGATGCCTAATTAATTCGTTTGTAATTAATGATTTTTGACATTTTTCCTCAAATCATCATATCGTGTTTTCACATCATACTGTCGTATTTTTAATCGCCATTCATTTACACGTGTTTGGATATAGCGTTCTATCTTGCCGATCCTAAAATAAACGATTTCACAGACTGATATATTTGACGTATTTCCATCAGTATTTCGTAAACAAGCTTTTCACAAGTGATCTATTTTACCTACATTGAAAAACAACGGTGTAAATATGCGTCATATTTGCATTCCATTATTTGTGATTTCACATACAGACTTATAACTTTGTAGTCTAATTACGATATATAATTGTAGTTTAAGTTGTATTTAGGGTTCATTGGACTTTAACCTGTTTTCTCAAAACAGTAAAGGCTAGATGTTTCTTTTATGCTTCGTTTTACCGTGTAGACAGGGGGAAGTGGAAAACAAAAGGGGATGGGGGGGGGGGGGGGGAGGGGCAAAAGTGTGGGGGGGGGGGGGTGGGGGTGGTGGGGGGTGTGTTGTGGGGGTGGGTGGGGTTTAAATTTCGCTATAGCTTTTGAATTGCTAATTTTTCTCTGAAAACATTTTTTGTAAATACGACAGTTATTGATGGGGGCGATCGATAGTGAACTCCCATTAGAATGGGATAAAAATGGTATGGTGTACAAACTGGTGCATATCTGCGTCCTTTCTCAAGCGATTTTATTTCATTTTTTTCAGATATGTAGTGGTACAAAGTGCATTATGATTATGTTCAAATAGCAACCTTGGCAATCCTTTTTCTAAGGGATCTAAATTGCCGTAAGATATTTGATTTTTTTGACAGGTTTAAAAAACTGGGAAGCGTTTTTACTTCGTAACATCGTCAACAACGGCGAACGATCGGACGGCGATTTAATATCATTGTCATATTAAAGCACTATAAATTATCCACTTGTACATTTGAAATTGGTTCTATCAATGTGCATGAGAAAATGGTGTTTTTGAAATGAATAGTACCGGGGTCCGTGCGCAGCGCGGGAGGAGCCCCTCTACCCTGCGGCGCTTGGATATTATGAACTCTTCATGAACCCTATATATGTGATTCTTTTCAAACAAACCTAACCCATCAACTATATTTTAAGACCGTTGATCATAACTAGAAGAATGATAAAGTGAACCCTTTAATGTTTATAATTGTTTTCTATCAAATTTTGATAGGAACTGTGTGTTTTGAAAGTGGTCCGCGCTTCGCGCGGACTGGGACACCCCTACCGTATCCACCCCGCGCAGCTTAATGTACTAACTCTCCGTGAACACTTTAACAATGTATCATTTCAAACAAACCTAACCCCTCAACTATATGTTTTCTTTTTTAATACCACTTATCATACCTTAAGCGATCTAAGGTGGAAAGTTTCTCGAAAGCTATCATTGTAAGAATTACCAGGCTCGCTGCGCTCGCCGGGTACACACAACTTTTTTATCGACGGTTCGGGAATCTGAAAAGCGGGGGGAGGGGGGACACTAACCCAATACCATTAAGAGTCTCATATATTCACATATCATGTCCCCCCCACGATTGAGTAGCGATTGACGCCCCTGCTTCAAAGGAACCCAAACATTGCACCGCGACATTCTTTTAGACAAGACGAAATTCATGAAAAGAAACTTCATGAGGCATTTTTTAGTAGAAGCATTTGAAACATTGTTTCTAGACTGATTTTTTTATGCTGATCACGAAAATGCCGGTTTCTTTGCTGTATTTTGAATGCAAAGGGGTCACAATTCAAGAAATTCAAAATGGCCGCCAAAATCCCGCTAAAATTATGTCAAAAGATATAAATTCGTAATTTTCCACAGTTAACAGACATTGCACTTACTCTTCTACACAGACTTTTGCAACTGAGTATATCAATACTAATTATTAATCATAAAATCTAGCCTAAAGGGGTAAAATTGGACCAAATTCAAGATGGCCGCCAAAATATCATACAAACTTAACAACTTAATTTTAGGCGTACAATCCCACAATTATTCCGTGTTATTAAACTCCTGTCTCTTTGAAAGGAGTATATTGGTGAGTATATTATTATCAACGTCTCAGCTTAAGTTGTAGCCCAAAGGGTAAACGTTGATCAAATTCAAAATGGCCGCTAAAATACCATGGACCTATTGTATAGGTCTAAACCAGAATTGTAAAAAGTCACTTCACTACCTGTTTTAGTATAGGTGTTTGATACAACTTTATAGACTTATATTTTGGTATCTGGCTTTGAGTGCAAAGGGATCAAAAAATTACAAAATGGCTACCAAAATACATCATTTATCACTGAAAAGTCAAAGGGTGAGGTATTATTTTGCATACTGGTCGTTTGCAACAGAAAAGTACTTTTTGAGCAAGTCCAAAGACTGACAAGGTTCTTTACTACATGATTTCCATTTCTCGTACTTGGATAGATACAAGAGAAGTATAATGTTTATAAGTCATGATTTTATGTATGCAAGGTAAAAATATAGACTAGAATGCCTGGATCTGGTTGGTATTACTTCAAAATTTCAAATAAGTTTTGAGTACGTTCCACAAATTTCCATGTATTTTAAGTAATCATTTCTTTGTTTTTCCTGCAGTTGGACCAATTTTTGAATCTCTAATTGAAACAAGTAGAAAACAGGAAAAAGTGATTGGTTTCATTTTATATCATTCTTCATTCATGAACCGAATATGATGCAAAAATTATGAAAACGTTTATTAAGTCGCATTCGTTTTCTTCGATGTTCCAACCATCTTTTCTAAACTTACTTCCAAGGAAGAGTTCATCAAGGAATATATGCAATCCTTAAACTGATTTCAAAATAATATATTTTTAGAACACAATACAAAATGGTCATAATCTTCAGTACATTTACAAAAGTTACATTCATTTGTTCCAGAAAGTTTAATTCGAAGAGATTACTCTTACAGGTAATGAAAATATATAAAGAATGAAGCAAGCTATTTTGTTTTGAACTCCATCTCTCTGTTTGAATATAAATAAGTTAGCACAATTTATTTCCATATTATATTTATCTTCTCATAGTGGGGTACTGTAGTGAACAGATCTTATGTGAGTGTGCAAATCCGGATAAAATTGTGAATTTTGGTACACAAGTACTTTATACATTGATAATCAAAAAATTGATGGAAGCACTTGCCACACCCCTTTCACGGCCCTCAGCTTGGATTTCAAGGTTACACAGGGGTAGAATTTTTAAAATGTTCCGATTGTGTTGAAAAGCACACCATGATGTCTGTCTGGTTACAAGGATTCCATAAAGGTATAGTTTATACTACCTGTGACTTATAGTTTAGGAATTATGGGGTAAAAACTGTAAAAATGGTAAAAAAAAGTCAATTTTGGTTGTACAGGGGTCAAAAATTAAAAGTTGCTCTAATTTTTTGTAAAATGTGGTTCAAATTGTTGGTTTAGCTCATAGAATGAAATATAGGAATAGTTTTGACTATCTTACGTGTCTGGTTATTAACCAAAATGGCGAAAAAGTCAACAGCTATCAACGGCTATTGGATTCTAACAATCAATGACCGTGACCTATTTTTTTGGGATAACGTAAACTGAGCATAACAGATAAGGCAAACTAATTCTTATTTCAATCAATCCTTTAAGCTAGGGAAACAATTTGCAACCACATATGAACTGAATCAAGCAACTTTTATAACTTTTGACCCATGTACCCATCAAAATTGACTTTTCACCATTGTTAAGTTTTTAACCTCATACTCCTGAACCATATCCATAGATAGTGTAACTAAATACCTTTTGGAATCCTTGGTTACAGACAACAACATGGTTTGCTTTTAACACATTCAGAACATTTTAAATTTTTTTGGACCCCTGTATACACATGAAACCCAATCTGGGGCCATAATGGGGGTTGCAAGTGCTTCCATCATTTTATGGATTATCAATGCCTAAAGACTTGTGTGCAAAATTCACAATGTTATCCCGAAGCGCACACTCTTACACTACAGCCCCCTGCTCTCCAGTAAACGAATCAAGAGGCTTTTTGTGGGTTAAATTCAACAATCGAACTTATGTCTTTCGAATTGACTTTATTCTTTCTTTTACGACGGGTTGGAATTGCATGACTTACCTTAACCAACTTGTGTCAATTTAAAAAGTAACATGACATTTTAATATATTCACCAATCCTCCTAATTGGTAATCTGTTTCCAATGCGAATGTCATTCAAATAAATTGAGAACCCTCACGCTACTTTTAGCCTTCTTACTAATAAATTACTATATATTTAACAGGGCTTTCCGTGCATATTGGTTTAATGTAATTAATGTATTCTTTTAAAAAATGATCACCGCTTGCCCTTTAAACCATTTGTTTCATAATTATGGCACTATTATCCTCCAAATGTTCATGTGCCTGGTACATAAAGTGTAAATGTGCATGCAATATTAAGGGTTCAAAGTTTTTTTATTAGTTGAACCCAATAATTTGGGAAAATTGTTCTAAAACTTGATAATATGTTTGGCTGCTATATTGACCAACAGAAAATTCTTCAATGCCAGGGTCAAAGAAGTTCAACACCAATTGAATGATGTGCCCTATTACCTACTTTGTCGCATAACATGATACTTATGCATTGCATTACCTATGCTACAACTATTCCTTATTTTGACACATTAATCATGGGGGGGTTAAGCTAGATGAACACTTCTTTGTATTTTTTACCAAAATAGGAGCAACTTTTGAATTTTCCCCCTGTACAAATGGAAATTGACCTTTTTTACCATTTTACCATTTTCACCCTATAACTCCAAAATCAATGGTCATAGATGGTACAAACTATACATTTTTGGAATCCTTAGACGGAAGACAATATGGTGGTATACATTTCAAAAGTTTTAAAGGTTTGACCCTTTTGAAAAAAGTGACACAACAATTTGAAAGTACTAACTACCTAGCATTTACATAGAGGGTCCATACTAACTACCAAGTGCTAGGTGGGAAACCTTCTCTGTAGTGGGGGGGGGGGGGGGGTTAACGATGAGGTTTGACCTGGGTCCATGCTCCTGCTCTAATTGCGGTCTTATAGGTCTATGGAATCTTCGAGCCAGTAGCGTTAACTATTACTAATTTTGCAGGGTGGTGTCGGCATTTTAAAGATCCAAATATTTCGTTTAATCGAAAGGTAAGACTATAATATATAGTTTACTGGAATTTAGGCATGCCAATCCCATTTTTTAGAACGTGTGTTTTAAGAACAAGCTGACTGAACTCTACATGATCGTTCGGAACCCATCATTAATAATGGGAAAGGGTAACTATCATTTTATTCATTTACTCGTCTGACGATTCCTTTCACTTCCTACGGAATATATTGGAAGATATGCTGTTAGGCCTTTCCAAATGTCTTGCAAGTCATTTCGAAGGTCCAGACATTCTAGTCTACAATTTATAATAAAAGTATGACCTATAGCTAGGCCTACAAAGTGACTATACACAAAATTTAACAAAGCATATCATAGTAGGCCTGTACCTCTTACTTATTCTAAGACACCTAGAAATAGTATGTAATGGCATTTAGATATGAAATCGCCTCAAGTAGTCTTCCTTTCCCTGGATACAGTACTCCATGTACCTGTCCTTTCTTTATAAATAAATTTTGAATAAAAAAAATTCACATTTGAGGACGTATATATTTTTCATTCTATTACGTCAGTATTTTGGTGACCATTTTGAATTTTCTCCAATTTCGGCTCATGGGGAAAGAAATTATGCTAGTAAGTTATTTTGAGGAATATGCTTAGCTTCAAAGGACGGTATATAGAAGTAAGTCGGATAACTTTTAAAGTAGAAATGCATTAATTACAAAAAAATAAATATGAAATATGTTGCATTTGGCGGCCATTTTGAATTTTTTTACATTTTGACCCCGTTGCACTCAAAATTCAGCAAAGCAACTGGTATTTTCGTAATCAGCACAAAAAATTAGTCTAGAAAAATTATTTGAAACGCTTCTTCCTTAATTAAGCATCTTTTGAGAATCTCGTCTAGTCTATCGCATGAGTAGTTTATATGATCATAGATGACAAAGAATTGAAGCAATAATACTGAACAAAAGCAGTAATTAAAATGTGATAAAGGGTGACCCGATCGCCAACCTCACTTTGAGATTTTGGTATCAGAAGAAGTTCATATTTGTGTAATTACCCCAGTGAAATTTAAGGCCCGGGAAAATGTTTACTTTTGATGTTATGAGCCAAACCGTCTCCAAAAGTGGTCGAACACACATTGTCCTATGAGCGAGTTAGTACACATTTTTGCTTCTATGCTCCAAACGGCTGAACCAATGTAACCCAACATTTGTAATCGGTGTTTTGTAGATTATGCTTCCATGTGAGAGAGAAAACATCATATCGTCGGGTGCATTGCATAGTGACGGATGTTAAACAAAATACGAATGTTTGTTTTCGAGTAAATCGCATTTGAAAAATCGCGAACTCTAAAGAGTCTGTAACATTCCCAAATACGATTCAAACGATCAAACCCGATTAAGAAACAAAATGAACAATTGACAATTTATTTACTTAAGCTAATATTCATGAATTCTTACTTGATAAAATGGATGTAATACATTGGAAAAGTTACTCATCTTATCCGTCACACCAAAATTGACGCAAATTGGCGATTAGGTTCATGACATAGTGACGGATGTTGAATTATACTAAAGCGTTATTCAGCATCCGTCATTATGGAATATAACAATCGGCGTTTTCCGAACATCCGTCACAGAATAAACCGTGACCTTGTAGACGAGGCTATTGGTTATGCGCTGAAACAAATGATGCGTGAAGCAAACGATGGACAGAAGGCCGGTGGGATTCGCCATAAAAGGATGATCAAACTTATTACACCGGCATCTTTTCTATTGAAAAGGGTGCTGTGAAATACTTATGGGGTTCGAATTTTGTTTAAAAATTATAATATTTCGTTTCTTACCGTATAGTCGGTGACATTCGTGATATACGCCAAGGAATATTCTGAATCACCCGTTTTAACTTGCAGCTTTGTCACCCATTCTTGGTAACTGTTCTTGGTTGAACTCCCTTGGGTCTGGATTCCAGTAATAATGACTGGGGTCAAGAGGTCAACTTGAATCCACGGGTGTAATGGATATTCAGAGCGCGTGGCCCAATATTCAGCATTATTTAATCTACCTTTCCAAGCATAAAGCTGATATGAGTTGTCAAT
The DNA here is from genome assembly GCA_023653785.1 of Ophioderma brevispina. Classification (NCBI taxonomy): domain Eukaryota; kingdom Metazoa; phylum Echinodermata; class Ophiuroidea; order Amphilepidida; family Ophiodermatidae; genus Ophioderma; species Ophioderma brevispina. Next base: position 28,330 of record JAMKCH010020655.1, on the reverse strand, counting down.
AGGTCGATAGTATGATGATGCGGTGATTTGTTGATTGCTTATGGATCTATTTGCCATGCCAAGAGGTCCAGGTCGACTGCATTCTTAAAGTAAAAAAGGAAAGAGATTACATATCGAGGAAACGCTACCCCTTCCCCAATTCAAATAACCCAATCATAATAGTGCTTTAGATGCCGATAGATAGGCAGGTATGTGTGTGGGGGGGGGGGGGACGTATGCGAATAAGCCCAAAGCGAAGTAATTGTCAAATAAAGATCTTCTGACTGACTGATGTTACACAAATTAAATCGATAGCGGATTAATACATTCAAATGTATTAATTTACAAATTAATTTAAATTAATTTACAAATTAATAACTACATTCTTACTTTATACGACTCTACGTGAATACTTTAGAAGGCGCACTCCTGCAAAAGCCAGAGAAACTTTTGCTTAAGTCAGCAGACAAGTTTAGGGACCAAATCAATACTCAACCGGCGGGCATTTTCCGGTTCTGGCTGGTTCCAGGCGGTTCATTTAAACCGCTCAATTTCTGAATCATTTAATCCGATTAAGTCATTTAGCAAACTCAATGAATTAATTGAACCGCGCGGAACAGGGCAGAACCGGAAAACGCCCGCCAGTTGAGTATTGAATTCGTCCCTTAACCATTTTTTTTTTTGGTATTCTACCTTGACTTTCGCTTTTCCATAAACATGTGGAAATGCTAGATGCTCCTCTACTATAAAACATTCTAATACAGGTTCTTTTACAAATGCCTGCTAAACTATAAGGTGCCGTTAAAGAGGAAAAAATATCTCATAAGTGGAAATTAAATCGTCTAATTAAAATACCTTTACCTTGGTCACTTGTTTTCAGCAGCTTAGATGTCAGGTCACTACTTGTCCTGGTACTCTGGTTGTTAAGAGTTGCAGAAGACACTGCAGTAGTACAAAAACACATTGATAACGTTTGGGTATAGGATGTAGGCATACAAACCAGATATCGAAAGCATTATACATGTATTCCAATGTCTTGAACGTTGCTTTAAGGGCAGCACTTGCAATGTAATGGATAATGTTCAATCCTATAGCTTGACTGTAAATACAGTGTTAGAAAATGGAAACGAGATTTGTGTTTAGGTGCTTAGTGTTGAGCATTTAAATGCCCGATATCTTTAAATTCTAAAAACGTGCTTTGAAATTAAACACTTAGACATTTTATGGTGTTTAAATGCTAACATTTAACTATTTAAACACGAATCTTGTCTCCATTTTCTAAACACTGTATTTAACAACAGTGTTGTTTTTGCTTATTACTTTTGCCTTTAAGTTCAAGGTTGCGTTCTTTTCTTTTCTCATACCAGTTCACCCCCTCCCCCCCCCCCCCCCATTCTCCCATCCTCTTCTGTCTTTTTATAATGTTTTAAATCATTCTTCCGCTGGCCCTTTCTCCCTTTCATTTCCTTATTTTCTCACTCAGTCTCCCTTTTCATGGTTTCACATTGAACGTATTTCGGTGTTTCAAAATCGCGAGTCCCCATGAGAGAGTGTCCTAGCTACCACGTGAACATACTGAATAAAACCGTGACCTAATAAAGGCAAGTGTGAGATTTGACCACCACTCATGCCCCTGGAGCATATGTTATGGCAACCGTTCCAGAGCGGAGCTATTCATTATATTGAGTGCTGACCCCAATTGCAGTAGCTATTTATTCCGTAAATGTTATCAAGCATTAGAATTGCAAAACTGGCACATCATTCCTTGCTGGTCTTGTGGTTAGGGAGCTGACCTCGTGATACAGTGGTCTCGGGTTCGAATCTCGCTATTTCCTCTTTTAAAATATATAAAATTTTCATTATTTTTTGCAGGTTAGAGGGAACAATTCTAAATCCAAAAAAAGGTAAGAAAAAATAATAGCTGCCCTTTGAGGTTAGTGTAGGAGACCTGCTCCTGGAGCATGGGATAACGGAATAAAGCTTGAAACTAATGTTGCGTGAAGAGTCAACTCAATCGATTGCCCTATTGTTCACCATTGTTCCCGGACTATGAGTACGTCGGACAATAATTACTTCTACACCGGCTCCACCCCAACATTACTGAAAGCTTGTCTTCACTCCTTGGGATTTTTTGGGGAGAGATGGCATTTTCACCTGCAAGGTAAAAGATTAAAAAATGTTAACAAACGCTTCCAATGCGTTGTGCATGCAAGACAAATATTACAAATCCATTTGTTTAATCAAGGTGCCTTAACCTCTGCCTATTGTTTTCAAGAGCTTAGATTGGACTTGACAGTCTGTTAGATTATATTAAAATTGGATTTCGGTTGTTAAACGTACTATTTAAAATTTTACCGCTCGGAGGGAGAGCAGAATAGATGTCCCCTAGTCCTGAGGTCCGCTAATCCTAAGATCCTCTAGTGCTAAGGTCCGCTAGTCCGAAGGATCTCTAATCCTAATGTCCGCTAGTCCGAAGGGTCTCTAATCCTAATGTCCGTTAGTCCTAAGGTCCGCTAATCCTAAGGTTCGCTAGTCCGAAAAATTAATCAGGCTCGCCAGTCCGAAAACAATAAGGTTCGTTTATCTGAAAATGAAATACGATTCGCTAGTCCGAAACACAAAAAGGTTCGCTATTCCGAAAATTAAATCGGGTTCACTAGTCCGAATAAAAAATAGGTTCGCTAGTCCGAAAACAAATAAGGTTCGCTAGTCCGAATAAAAAATAAGGTTCGCTAGTCCGAATAAAAATACGGTTCGCTAGTCCGAATAAAAAATAAGACATTCAATCGGGTTCGCTGGTCCGAAAACAAACTAAGGTCCCAGCGGCGTACCGACCGGGGGGCAGGGGGGCAAGTTGCCCCCTCTGGCTCGAAAAAGCGGGACGATATGGCCCAAAATATACTGAATAGCTGGTTTCTATCTTTGGTATTTTAAGGAAAATGGCATTTTCACCCGCCATAGCGAAACTATTAATAATGTACTGTTGTAGTGAACAAAACCTGAATGCATTTTTGTTAAAGTGCCTTTACGTTTATCAGTTGTTTGTAACATCTGAGATGTCAGGTCCGTACTAGTCTTGACAGCGTGACCGGTAGTTCCAGGAGGCTCTGCAGGAGTACAAAAGTACTACTATTATATACGGAAGCACGCCTAACAAACATAGCAACCCTTTAGCTGATGATTCCCTATAATTGTTCAATCTTTAGGCGCATGAGATGTAAACATTTAAATCCATAATTTTATGAACATATCCGAAATGATAATCTGTGTAGTTTTTTCTGGCATTTATGCCACTCAAAACTGGCCATCATCGACACAACTACAATGCCATCTGCACAAACAAACCTACTCTATTGACGCTGTGTAATAATGCGTAAATCGATTCTAGTCACCGACGGCACTGTGTAGTACATTCCTATTAATGCAAATAACCAGAAGACTCTCAGCTCTTTATAGGGCTCGATCAAGCCACGACTTACTAACCTAAGTTTAATTGAACCGCATTGCAGTATACACACAACTGAATGCAGTAAATCTTTGTGTGTACATTGTAAGTTTCATGCAAACAATGCTTGACCGCGCCGCAACTGACTCTTTCCTGAGTCAAACAGTTCTCTGCATATAATTATGACATCTAATTAATCAATACTCTATTGCATTTCCCAATTCAAACTTGCTTCCACTGCCGAAAATAGCCATGCATATTTGCAATGTCAACGTAGTAAACGTAAATGTCACCCTGCATTGATGAGACAGTGTGTTCAGATTGACCAAAGTGACACCGACACAAAAAGTGCACCTCACTAGTCACATTATATCGCACATAATCTACGATTATTTAGGAGTACTTTTTCAATCCCCAATTTCTGGGATTGACTCATGGCGCAACGTTACTAACACAAAAACAACACCAACATTCACCAACGGAAAGTCTGATTTGAATTCTGTTTTCAGCTTCCAATACCCGAGACCATCCCGGATTTTCCCATTATCATTGCGCATATAATTTTGACCACCTGAGGTCTAAGAAGTCTCTCGAACGTCATGAATACACAGTGCAGAAATTCCGAAATCTTCCCAAGCTGTATCACAAATATGACGTCACCATTCAGTAATGAGCGGCGATCTTTATTTGTATTTGTTGCGAAAAAGTTTGTTCGTGATCTGGCTGCAATAAAATGAAGAAAAGAGCGCAAAGATACTTCTTCAACTATCTTTCAAAAGTACAGCTTTTAATTTCTTCATCGAATGTCCAATTAATGCTCAATCCCCACAGTAATGTGTGTACGGCGTATAATATCACAAGCCGATCAGACGACTCGCCTTTTAAGACGTCTCGCCTTTTAAAGCACTATGTACTTTCCCTGTTATTCTACATAAAAAAGTAAAATATTAACAATTGTTGGAACGAAGAAGTTGCTGCTTAAAACGTTAACCATTAGCTTCTTTTTTTTGGGGGGGGGGGTTAAATACAATTGTTTCGTCATATTTCAGCGCAAGTTGCGTTTTAGTTAAGGTCACACTGAATGTATTTTTTGAATTCATTTTTTTAACATATTAGTAAAAATTGCTCTAGAAATTAAAGAAAAACCCAAATATGCTAAATAATATAAGCCCACCCAGGTTCTCTGTGGCTTTAATGTACAGTTGTGTGCATGGTGTTAATTACCAATTACAAGCCACAGCACGGGACATCAACTTTTTGCAAAGAAATTTCTACTGAAAACTAAATTAACAAATTGCATATATTTTGTTGATGCAATATATGTAACCTTTAGATTGTCAAACTTATAGATATTAGTTTACAAATTTTGGTCATTTTGATTATTTTCTCGCTTGCCATGAGGAAAGTTTTGTGTAGATCACTGCGTTCAGTACAGCAACGAATTTCTATGGGCTGCTGCATAGCTGAGACTATCATGCCAACAGGCAGAAAAGATAATTACTATAGGGATTCTTCAATAGCGGGCCATTCAGTTCAATGTTATGCATGGTTTATAAGCATGGTACAGTAACTACAACGGCCCTCTTACCAATTAAGCTAACAAGCTTCACTTCACACTGTTTTGCTCTGAAATAAACAAAATATACTAGGACATAGCAAAGATCTATCATTTTACTTGTTGTAGTGTTTTGTCGCCTTGTTTTGATGTTTTTCGTGTTTGTGTTGGTAAAATGAATTGTAAATGAAAAGCATGGGTCGGGCGGCAGATTTTGTGTGTGTGTGTGTGTGTGTGCTAATTTGCATTAAAAACAATTTGGTCGGCAGGATTTTCTATGGTCAATCTGATTTCGGCAAAACTTTTATTTTACCTAGCCATGCCTCCCACCAGAGGCAGCCGTCAGTCGAGCCAGTCGACATGCCTGTTCCAAAACAGTCAGGAGAAACCCCACCTTGCTCTTTAGTCGACAGGCAAGAACTTTCAAAAAAGACCAAAGAAGTAGCCCACCAAGCATGCAGAAACCTATACATCTATATAACAAAGTCTTCAGAAGACAGCATCTGGAGAGCCTTTGACGAGCATCTATATGATGAACAGCCAACAGAAATTGGAGGCAGCCCTGGTGAGCAACTAACAAACCTTGAGACCTATGTATTCAAGAAACGTGTTGATAGATTTGGACACCAAACCGGCCTCATCTGGGAAGAAAGAAAAATGCCCTCTACAAGACAACAGAGAAAGCTTAGACGGCTGAAGAAGGATGTCAAACAACAATATAAGAAAGTAATCAAAGATGGTATTAAAACACAATCTATAGATCTCAGAAAGGACTATCTGAAACTTATCAGGCTCCACAACAAACTCGGACTTCGACAGAACCCATACCGGTACGCCAAAATCATAATTAGATGAGAAACAGGAAAGAGCATCATCCTTTAACAAAACAAAAGCTGAGTAGTAGTTCAAAGAAGGCAGCAGCGACGAAAAAGAGATCACAAATACCATCCACTGAAAGGCATGGTAAGACCACCCAAACCAACCACAAGAAGTAACGCAAGTGTCGCTGAACCAACCGTATCCTTACATGGTATGAAAAAAGTGTCCAAAAAGAACTGGATTACTATGAAGTTATCTGTATTTAGAGAAGTGCCTAATCTCCAAAGATTGGAAGGTCTGAGAAACTATCTTCATCTCCAAAGAAGATGATACAAGTTATCAATGCCGTTTCAGACCCGTCACCCTGAACATTTCCATTGCAAACATTGGTCCCATACCATCCTTGCTCAAAAAAAACAAGTATCTGACAACTATATTGACAAATCCGTGTCGAAGGGCTTCATGAAAAGATTCCAGGATGTCTTGAACACACTAAACTATTACGAAAATATTACAAGAGATGCCAAGAAGAATGGCAAACCAATTGTGACTACCTGCAGAATGCATATGGAACTGTACAACAAGCTCATACAGTTTGCCTTAGAATGGTACCATGGCCCGCAACACATCAGAAATAGTATCTTTAAGTATTATGATGAACTCTTCATTCGTGTGAAAACAGAAGTATGGACAACAGATTGGATTCAGCGCTGTGTTGGTGTATTCCTAGGATGTCCACTGTCTTACATCCTGTACAGTGGTCATGGCGATTAATGGTGCGACAGATAAACCTATACAGAGAAAACAATATGTAAAAAATATATGTAAACCTTTATTTGGTAAAAATAACACAAATGCTTTTTTTTAAATCAAAGTGCCTTTACCTTCATCAGTTGTTTGTAACAGCTGAGATGTCAGCTCCGTATTGGTCTTGACAGTGTGAAGGGTAGTTCCAGGGAGCTCTGCAGGAGTACAAAAGTACTACTATTAATAGGGAAGCTCAATACACAGAGCGAAGCAAGCCTAACAAACATAGCAACCCTTCAGCTAATAGTGCTGCAGCATCAGGTAAAAAAAGCCTTAGATTTCTACCAATCAGTGCCGAAATAATAACATTCGCAATCATAGCTAAAATTGATCATTGGGTTGTGTAGTTCATGAAAATACGTGATGAAAAAATTAAAAGTGATGGCAATTTGCATAAACCAACCTGGATGAATATACCTGTAAAGGGATAGAAAACACAAGTACAGCGTTCAGGTGTGCCTCGGCCTGGTTTTTACAAAAGAGAAAATCAACAATTTTCAGGAAAACAGAATTTAATTTCTCAAACGTAATGCCAAACTGCAACGGAAATACATCAAAGAAAATAAATAATCAACTTTTGGAATGTTATCATCAATTTTGTAGGACTAGTTTGAGGACAAAGGTGGGCGTAGATGTGTCCAAATTCGGCAACCTTTAATAAATTTTCATTTTGGAAATGTAACTGCTAATGTATAGCTTCGGTTTCTAGATATTCCTGTGTTATATAGAGAAATAAATGGGTAAAACAGCATGACGAATATATTGAGCAATACATATACACCAAGATATGATATCTGACATGCATTGTAAACATGTAGTTTGAGGACAAAGTTTTGATACACTAGCCGAGGCATACGTGAACGTAAATATTTAACACAGCATGAATAGGCGGTTTCATATTCCTCTTAGTATCCCAGAACCAACATTTACCAAGATGGCCGCCATGTTAAAGATAATAGTGCTACTATAGTGAAGTGTCGAGATGTATGCTGTCTGTGTGAAGAGGTCCAATATACATTTGCCATTTGTCTGAGTCATGGCAATTTATATATATACACGGCTATTTTTCAAGGTGGTCGACATCTCATCTAAGAAAACCATGTTAGTCTAGAGGATAAGCAAAAATCGTGCACTTTGTGATAGAAATATAACACTTGGCACACACTTAATTTGGACTACAACTACTATTTCAAAATGGGACCCCAGCTGGATTTGACATGTGGCGGACATTAAGGCCATTTTTCAAAATGGCTACCATTTGTAGTTTCAATGCCTTATATATCGGTTAATAATACTGATACGAGCTTGATCTTTGTGTTTATGCCTGTTTTCAGGGGTGAGGAATCTAAATATGACGCTACTTTTTAAAGATCTCGTGTCAGTCATTTTGATATCTTTTGCAGCCAATATGGCCGCCAATTTTACACCCAAATATATTTGTTAAAATACTGAATTGATTTTTGTGTACGTGTAAGGCCAACTAAACCAATTATGACAACATTATTAAAAAAGGGTATTTCGTGATCCACAGCCTGCCGCCCCCCACCCCGACTTACCTTGAAAAATGAGATTTTTATATCATTTGAACCGTTAGCCTAAGTATAGTATTTAACTTAATAGTTTTAATAAAGCGCTACATATCTACCATTGTCTACCGAAGTGCTCATGGCGCCCTGGTGGAGCCCCTTAGGCTACGAGTAAATTCAGAACAGTTAATTTTAAATGTACGAGGAAACATACATTTTCGGAGAAACTCTGCGAGAACGGGTATGGATCGACAACCAAATCCACGTACAAACGTGACACTACCTCTACAACCAATCGAACTGTTACAACAAACTTACCGTCCATAATACATATGCATCAGTAAAGTAAAAGTTTATTATGGTTTATTAGCCTCTATGGTCAAAAGACCAAACATAAATTGTATATTAAAAAGACTTTACAACTAAAATGATATTGCACATAAAACGAGTACCAAAATTGGTTCCACAGTGGACGAAGGACTCCACATGCCACTCTGCCCGAGTCACCTCTCAACATCCGTAGCCTTACTATAGGAGGGATTCTCGCCAAGATAGCGACTTAGCGTCCCTTTGAAAACTATGCAATCTTTGTTTGAGTGACTACTGCGCAGAGTAGGTATTCCATAAGGGCTCTGAAATGGGAGAATGGTCTATTTGGGAGGCCAACTTGAGAATTTTCACGCAAGCGTCAACAGTACAGCTGGCTGGCTGAGGAGATCTGGGTGCATGCCATAAAACATGCGTGGAATTGGAAAAAGAGTGGCAATTCCAACTGCCCCTGCGATGACTCAATGATTGAAGGTGGTAAGAGGTGAGCTCACTTCTCAGGAATGCCCGATGAGAAATGGCCACGTCTCTGGATTGACATTCAAGTTGGATAGGTAGTGGGTGTTGTTCACATCATGTGAGGCTTTGCGTCGTATTATGTGTTGGATCGAACCATGGTGTATATATAACAGCCCCTTTGAGTTGTATCAAGAAGGTGCTGACCTCACCGGCGCAGTCCCTTGGCGGTGCCTGCAGTTTAACCATGTTGGTAATCACATTGTACACTGTTTTAAAAATGGTCAGTATAATAATGGCCGCCATTTCAAACATGTTTGTACCGCGGTGAGATAACATGAATCAACATTATATCGTGAGCCAGATTTGACCACCCTCTTAGGTTTGCATGTTCACTTCCAATCATGTACAACACACTCAGCGCAACATGGATATTTGTCTCGACTTTTAGATCCGTTGTTGCAATTCAAGAATCTAGTTGACGGTACCGTTCACAACTTATGTGAAAATGGCGGCTGCCAGGAGTAGTTTTTTTTATTAATTACAATGATAGGGAAAAAAAAAAAAATCTGTTAAAATATAGTGCGGATTATTATCTAACAAATGCCTTAATAACATCTCATAAAAGACTGGCTATTCCCTTAAGTAAATGGTCAATTTTAACTCAAAATGGCTGCTATATTGAAAACCACACGGGGACTGCCACCAAGGTATTTCAATTGTATGTCTATCGGATTTCTTGATCCTTTTTTAAAACCTAAGTATAGCCATAAAACATCTAGTCAATATCATTTTACGCTACAAATCCTTGTTCATACGTCCTGGAAACCTGTCATATTGGCAGCTATAAAAGTGATAATAGGCTTTTGACTTGACTTGAAACGCATGTAACTTTAACTTTCTTTACCCCTCCCATCCCCTCCCAATCAGTGTTGAAAATACTACGCGTGCGAGATCTCAAGTGTGTCGTGTCATGCACAGTGAAAGGAGGGGCGGGGGGAACAATCTGACACAAAGCCCCGAGCGTTCCAACAATTTTGAACAAGATGGTATCCGAACGGTCAAAAATCATGTACAGATTGACAAAACGATCATAACTCAACAACGCTTTAAGTAAGAACATGATTTTTTCAGGAGAGAGATTGGTAATCATCCCTCAAAAGATACTATAACGTTGGTACATAGAATACGATTTCTGGGCCAGTACATGCATTTATCGTGATTTTAAAATCTCATCAATTTTTTAAAGGACCTTGATTTACCCCCGATGTTACCTACTAAAAATGAGCATTTTTTAATCGCCTCAGCACATCTTCCCCGCCCTACCCGCTCAACCCCCCACTGCCCCCGCCTGTGCGATGTGTATCTATTTGGGCGCCGTGTGTGCGCGGGGGGCCTGCCGCCCCAGTGCCCTCCCCGCATAGGCACGGCTTTCGATGCGCCCCCCGCGACCGGATCTCACCCTGCCGTGCTCCAATCCCTGTCTGTAAGCTACCCTTTCATTTCATACCTTCCATAATACCTCGTTTTTGCCAGCCTCGCATCACCTTTGTGGTGTATGGCACCCGGGTGTCTTTGGGGGCGGTATGTCTTCGTCGGACGGTTGTTCTAGGCCGCTCTCAGAGCACGCCCCCCCTTGTGGTGGAAAGCAATACGCAAGTTACAAGATCACATGATTTCGCCAAATCGTGTCTCTTCCCTTATTACACGGAGTGATTTGGTGTTTGAACCAACAAACCCCCCCCAATATGGATGCGCCACTTCAGACCCTTCACCTGCCCGCGTGTTTTCCCAGCCAATAGCTGTGCCACTACACTACCACGTTGTATGTGTTTTGTTTGTAAACTTAATCCCGCCCGATTAACCTGGCTAGTCGATTCAGCATGCCTCTGGGGTACTCCACCGGTCTCCAAGAACGCCTTCAAACCAAACTCCCTATATAATTTCTTTTTACTGTTGTCGACGATGCCATGCATATATTTCGAGGTTATTTGGCCATTTTTGCGTTATCGCTCTATTTATGTAGTGGTAACCGGTGTTGATCGAAAGCTTAGCAATCATAAGCTGGACTTGGTCATGTAAAACTGACGTTCGCTGAATAATCGGCCAGCACGAGATGCATAAGATGTTGCTTGTCTTCATTGATCGAGTGTCTCTGGTCTAGTGGCAGTTACTCTGGTCTATGAACCCATTTGGGACTGGGTTCAAATGCACTTTCCAGTCGGTGGTGAACAATGACTGTTTGTTTTGTGATTGTTGTTGTCGTGAGTATGTTCGGAGAGATATTAGAGCAGAGAGAGAGAGAGAGGGAGAGAGAGAGAGAGAGAGATAGATAGTAATAGAGAGCGATTAGAGAGAGTGGGGAGAGAAAAAGGTAGAGAGAAAGATATGATTATAGCTAGATTATAGCTATATATATATATATAGTATATGTATATAGAATTACTGCCGAACTTTGAACTTTATTCTGAGATCAGACTCTATATTTGGATGGAATAGTGTGGTGGTGTAGAGGTTGGTTCTCGATCGGTCCCCACTTTAAGTGGCTATACTAGGACTCTGAGCAACCCTTATGACAAGGAGAGAGCTCTTTAAGGATAAGTCGGCATTAATTATTCATTAATGGAGGCGTGTTGTTTATCCCTCCACAAATATATTTGCCAAAAAAAGTGGAAAAAAGCAAAAAATAAAAAAAATAAAAAAAATAAAAAATTTTTTGTTTTTTGTTCAAAAACTGAACTATTCTATACTAGTTCACAGCAGTGTTCGTAAGGGCCGAAGCCCCACTCCTCAGAGAACAAATGCAAAATGATATACAATTCTCATTTATTTATCTCTTTGCATTTGATTCAGAGCAAACGTGCGTGCGTGTATGACAATTTTGGGTTGTAGGTGTGTTTTAGGTTTTAGGTGTGTGTGTGTGTGTGCGTGTGGTTGCGTGTGAATGTGCACGTAATTTGGGTGTGTCAGTGTGTGCGTATGTATGAGGGTGTGGCACTGCGGTGCGTGGGGTGTGTGAGGGTGTATGTCTTCGCGCGCGAGTGTTGCTGGAATATACTGTGGTGTGTGTTGGTCATGTTTTATCATCGTTTGCGTTGTAAAACTTTGCCTATATGAAAATCGTCTGTTTTAGGCGTGTTTGGGTGTGATCGCGCTGTGCGCGTGCGTGCTTATGTGTGTGCGGGGAGAGTGCTTGCGTATGTGGTCCCGGTTATTTTATGTGTGTCTGTGTGTGTGTGTGTGGGAATGCACGATTGGTGCTTTCTGTCAGTCTAGTCAGTAGTTTTTCGTTGTACTTTAAACTTGCAATCTTTGTATCTGTTTTATTATTATTTTTTAAATTTGACAGTTAATGCTGTAAAAATCAAAGAGTACAGGGCATTCGAGCAATTTAACCTTTTGTAATATGATAAAGATAATAGTAAAGTCATCTTAATTTTCTGAAAAAAATGGTGTTCTTAACTTAAACCGTTCTCGAGTTAGGAGCGTTTTTGTGAATTTTGTACAATGATTTTTCCTAACGAAACACTTTGGATACAATCTTGTTCATCACACGAGCCTTTGGGAACACTGTTAATATTGGCAGCTATAAACGTGATATAGGCTTGCAACGCTATTGTAACTATAACTTTCTTTCCCCTCCCCATCCCCCCCAATCAGTGTGGAAAATAATCCGGTGCGAGGATCTTTGCTCAAGTGGGTCGTGCTCATGAAACAGTGAAATGAGGGGGCGGGGAAACCAAATTGCACCAAAGTGTTCCAACATTTTGAACAAGAGGGTATCGAACGGCCAAAAAATCAATGTTACAGATTTTCCAAAAACGCTTCATAACTCAAAAACGCCTTTAAGTTAAGAACATGACTTTTAAGGAGAAGACGATGGTATCATCCCTCAAAGATACTATAAACAGTTTTAAATGAATACTATTCTGGGCTATCGCTATTAAATGAATTGATTCATGTTGATTTTTAAAATCTCATCATTTTTAAAGGAAAAACTTTATTTAACAAGATGTTACCACTAAAAAAATGGCATTATAATAGACTTCAGCACATATATACACAACTACACGCTAAAAACACTGACACACATGTGCTATGTGTATATATTTGTGCGCACGTGTTGTGGAGGGGGATATGCCGCAAAAATATGAATATAAAAGAATAGACATTTGGAATTCCAATGAGCCAAAGGAGAAGGATCAATACTGAACGTGATCAATCAACTGTATGTAAGTAAAATTTCATTTCTATAACTTACATAATACATCGTTTTTGCATTAAATCATCAAATTGTGGTGTGATGGAAACAGGTGTGTAGGGGGGGAGGTATGTATTAGTAGCTGACGGTGTTCTAGCAGATCTCAGGACGAAACCAGTGTGTTGAAAGCAATACGAAATTTAAATTATAAAATGGATTATATGAAAATAGTGTATCTTAAATTATAAACGGAGTGATTTGGTTTGAACAAAAAAAAACACACAATATGGAATTCAACTTAAGAACTTCAAGGAAGAGGGTTTACAAGCCAATGGATTTGCCACTACATTACCACGTTTGTGATGTGTGTGGTTGGAAACTTAAGCCCTATTAAAATGGACTAGCGAATAAGCGATTGCATTCTGGGTAATCCACGGTCTACCAAGAAAAAGAAGTAAAAAAATTACCTATATAATTCCTTTTACGTGCTGTGACCGATGCCAGTGCATCTAGTTCGAGTTCTATTTGAAATCTTCTGAGTTATGACTCTCTATTATGTCGTGTTAACGTGGTGATCGAAAGCGTAGCAATCATAAAGCTTGAATTGGCATTAAACTGCCGTTTAAAGATGAATAATCGGCAAGAGAATGCATTAGATTTTTTGATTGTCTTCATTTGATCGAGTTGGTACTCTGGTCTATTGGAAGTTACTCTGGTCTCTTAATCCATTGTTACTTATGGGTCAAATTCACTTTCCATTGTTTGAAAATATACTGTTTTTTGTTTGTACTTTTGTTTCTTGAGGTAAGGGGATAGAGATATTAGATAGTAGAGAGATAATAGGAGATATAGGATATAGATAGAGAGAGTAGATAGAGATATCTAGACCGATGAGAAGATAGCTTATAGAGTTATATATATAGATATACTCTGAATATATATCTATATAGAATCTATATATTATATATATTTATCTATATTACTGCCGAACTTGAACTTATTCTGATATCAGACTCTATTTTGATGGAATCGTGTGGATGGTGTTGCGGTTCTCGATCGGGTCACCCACTTTAAGTAGTGCTATATAGAATCGAGCAACTCCTATGACAAGAGCTTTAAGGATACGTCGCTTAATTATTTTCATTTATGGAGGCGTGTTGTTTAATCCCTCCACAAATATATTTGCCAAAAGTGGAGAATTTAAATATAAAACAAATTCTGCAAACAACGTGGGCATGGGGGAAGATGTTTTTTTGTTTTATTTTTTTCAAACTTGAAATATTCTACTACAATGTCTAAGGCAGCATTCTTGTCGTAAGGGCCGAAGCCCTCACTCCTCAGAGACAAATCAAAATGATTACAATTTCCCTCGTTATTTATCTCTTCTGCATTGATCTCAGAGCAAACGTGTCGTGTATGAAATTTTGTGGTTTTAGGTGTGTGTGTGTGTGTGCGTGGTTGCGTGTGAATGTGCACGTCTATTTTTGTGTGTGTCAGTGGAAGGTTGCGTATAAGTTGTGTGGGTGGCACATGCGTGTGCGTGTCGTAATGTGGTGAGTGTGTAATGTCTTCGCGCGCGAGTGTTGCTGGAATATACTGTGGTGTGCTTTTGGTTCCATGTTTTATTCAGTCATGTTTTCGTTGTTAAAACGTGCCTATATGGAAAATCTTCGTTTTAGGCCGTTTTGGGGGAAATCGCGCGGTGTGGCGCAGTGCGTGCGTATGTGTGTGCTGGTATGAGTGCGTGCGTACTGTGTCCCGGTATGTGTGTAGGTGTGTGTCATGTGTGTGAATGCACGATTTGGTGCTTTCTGTCGTGTCTTTTTCAGTTTTAATTCGTTGTCTTGTTACTTGCAATCCTTTTGTATATGTTACCTTGTATTATTATTTTTTTGTAAATTTGAAGTAATAATAATGCTTAAAAAATTCACAGTAACAAGCTCGATTTAAACCTTTGTGTAATATGATAAAGAATTAAAGATCAATCTTCCTTTTCTGAAAAAATGGTGTTCTTAACTTAAACCGTTCTCGAGTTATGAGCGTTTTTGTTGCTGAATTTTGTACTGATTTTTTCGACCTTTTGGATACAATCTTTGTTCATAAGTTCCCTTGGAACACCTGTTGTTAATAGTGGCAGCTATGAAAGTGATAATAGGCCTTGAAACGCATTAGTCTATAACTTTGTCTTTCCCCCTCCCCATCCCCTCCCATCAGTGTTACAATAATACGGTGCGAAGGATTGCTCAAGTGGTGTCGTCTCACATAGCAACATTGAAATGAGGGGGCGTGAACCAAATCTTCACAAAGGTTCCACAACAATTTTGCACAAGATTGTAATCCGGAACGGCCAAAAAATCAATCAGATTTCGCTCAAATACGCTATAACTCAAAACGCTGTAAGATATTAAGACATGATTTTTTTAAAGTCAGGAGAAGACGATGGTTATCATCCCTCAAATGTTACTATAACAGTTTTGTAACAATAGAATAATAATTTCTTGGGCATTACTGCATTATGCAGTTGATTTATTAATCTCATCAATTTTTAAAGGGAGACCTATTTAACAAAGATGTTACAAATAAAAAATGGAGCATTATAAATATAACTTCAGCACATATATACAACACCTACCCGCTACAACACCAACTGACCACATGTGGCGTATGTGTATACATTTGTGCGCACGTGTGTGAGAGGGGGATATGCCGCAAAATATGAATAAAAAGAATAGAAATGATTAGATGAGCCAAAGGAGAAAGGATCAAATACTGAACGTGATCAATCAACTGTATGTAAGATAAACTTCATTTCTATAACTTACATAATACATCGTTTTTGCATTAAATAGCATCACATTTGTGTGTGTATGGAAACAGGTGTGTAGGGGGTAGGTATGTATTAGATAGCTTACGGTGTTCTAGCAGATCTCAGAGACGAAACCATTGTGAAAGCAATACGAAATTTAAAGTTATAAAATGGATTTAGAAAAATAGTGTATCTTAAATTATTAACGGAGTGATTTGGTTGAACAAAAAAAATAACACAATATGGATTCGAACTTAAGAACTTCAATGAAGCAGTGGTTACAAGCCAATGGATTTGCCACTACACTACCACGTTGTATGTGTTTTGGTTGTAAACTTAAGCCCTATTAAATTGGCTATCGATCAGCGATGCATTCTGGGTAATCAACGGTCTACCAAGAAAGAATTAAAAAATACCTATATAATTCTTTTTACTTGTCTGTAGACCGATGCCATTGCATCTATTTCGAGTCTATTTGAAATCTTCTGAGTTATTACTCTCTATTATGTCGTGTTAACCGTTGTTGATCGAAAGCTTAGCAATCATAAAGCTTGAATTGGTCATTTAAACTGACGTTTAAGATGACATAATCGGCAAGAGAATGCATAAGATTTTTTGATTGTCTTCATTTGATCGAGTTGTTACTCTGGTCTAGTGGAAGTTACTCTGGTCTATTAATCCATTGTTAATGGGTTCGAATCCACTTTCCATCGTGAAAAATATACTGTTTTTTTTTTACTTTTGTTTCTTGATATAATGTTATATATCGATCGGGTCACCCACCTTTAAGCAGTGCCATATAGAATAGAGCAACTCCTCATGACAAGAGCTTTAAGGATAAATCGGCATTAATTATTTTCATTAATGGAGGCGTGTTGTTTATCCCTCCACAAATATATTTGCCAAAAGTGGATTTATAAAACAAATTCTGCAAAACAACGTGGGCATGGGGGAAGATTTTTTGTTTTTTTGTTCAAAACTTGAAATATTCTACTACTATGTCTCACAGCATTGTTTCGTAAGGGCCGAAGCCCTCACTCCTCAGAGACCAAATGCAAAATGATATACAATTCTCATTTATTTATCTCATTCTGCATTTGATCTCAGAGCAAACGTGCGTGTATGACAATTTTGTGTTTTAGGTGTGTGTGTGCGTGGTTGCGTGTGAATGTGCACGTATATTTTGTGTGTGTGTGTGCGTATGTATGTGTGGGTGGCACTGCGTGTGCGTGCATATGTGTGCGTGGGTATGTCTTCGCTCGCGCGTTTTGCTGGAATATACTGTGGTGTGCTTGGGGCTGTTTGTTATTCAGTAGTTTTTGTTGTTAAAACGTGCCTTATATGAAATCTTCTGTTTAGGCGTGGTTGGGTGATCGCGCGTGTTCGCGTGCGTGCGTATGTGTGTGCGGGGATGAGTGCGTGCGTATGTGTGTACTGTGTGGTGTCTGTTGGTGGAATGCATGGTTTTGTTGCTTTCTGTCAGGTCTTTATTCACTATGTTCGTTGGTACTTTGACTTGCAATCTTTGTATATTTATTTATTATTTTATTTTTTTTAAATTTGAAGTTTTAATGCTTAAAAGTCCCATATAAAAGAAAAAAAAAAAAAAAAAAAAAAAAAACAAGCATTCGATTTTAACCTTTGTGTAAATCTGATAAATATATTAAAGTCATCTTCATTTTCATTAAAAAATGGTGTTCTTAACTTAAACCTTCTCGGTTTCTGAGCGTTTTTGTGAAATTTTGTCCATGATTTTTTCGACCTTTTGATACAGACTGTTCATAAGTCCTTTGAACACCTGTTAATATTGGCAGCTAAAAGTGATAATAGGCTGAAACGCATTGTTAACTATAACTTTCTTTGCCCCCTCCCCATCCCTCCCAATCAGTGTTGAAAATAAATACGGTGCGAGATTGCTCAAGTGTCGTGCTCATGCAACATATGAAATGAGGGGCGGAACCAATCTTCACAAGTGTTTCCAACATGTTGAACAGATTGTAGTTCCCATCTTTGGGTCTGATTCTATCGGGCGAGTATTTCTTGCTAAGCCCCCCAATCTTTGGTGCGGCATCGCTCTCGGGCTCGCCTTTTATTACTCTTTCGGGTCCCTTTCCCGACTGGATTAGCTCGGAGATTTCCTCCTCCTTGTAGCTGCTTCCTCCGTGTCAGGGTCGGTCTTATCTCCCAGCCCTCAGCGGGCTGGGGCCTTGCTTCATCACTCTCAACCTTTATCTCCCCCGTGCCTCTCTCCGTGGGTTTCTTCTGTGGTGGTTCGATCGGACCCCCTCTTTATGGGGCCCGCTCCTCTGTTTTTTTGGGGCTAGGCTTCGTTGCCCGCGCTTTACGCGGGTCCTCCTTGCGCTTCTCTGGGGTTCCCTCCCGGATCATCAGTTGTTCGCAGGGCTGTGAGGCCTTATTCTTCTCCGCCTTTGCCGCGGGGTGCCTTCGGGCCCTTTGTCTCAGGGGTCTACGTCGCACGCCAGTCTCTTCACAGAGCCCTTCCCTCCTCTCCCCTATTCCTTAGGCTTGGGGTTTTCTCTGTGGATGCGCGGCCCTGGCTCTCCTCCAAAAACTTTGGCCAGGTCATTTAAACAATTCTAAATCTAAGGTCCTGATTACTCACCCCTGTGTAACTACCACTGTCTAGGTGGTTATGCTTCCCTGACTTTTTGGAATCTTAGATCCATGTGTGTTTGTGCTCTGCAATTTTTGATTCAGAGCCTTTGACTCAAATCTCTCGCCTCTCTTGAATATCCTGCCCCCCTCCGACTGAGTGAGTCAGTCTGGTGTTGGATTGAAAATATTCAGTCAACGGGGGTTAATGCATAATGTTTCAGTCAACATTGGTGTAAAGGAAATCAGTTCAGAGTGTAATGATTTATTCAAAAAACACATTATGTGTTAAAATCATCTAACTGAAGCCTGATTTCTTTCCAATGTTAACTTCCCGCTTCCAGGCCCGACCCACAGCATGATATGAGCTGTGTGGTCCGTTGTGGGGTATGGGCAAAAAGGGAATTGGGGAAGAGTCATGGTCGGACAGGGGGTGACCTGGGTCACTGGTCGAGTGTCCATATCTTTTTAGGGGTGTTAAAATGGTATTTTGATTGGGGCTTCACCTTTATCAGAGGAAATGATATGTTTCAGTCAAATTGGAAAAGAAATCAGGCTTCAGTTAGAGATTATAAAACATAATGTGTTTGTTGAATAATCTGTGACATTATCCTATGATCATGGTTAGACAAATTATAACATGATAATCAGACAGTTTCATCAGAAGAATCCTTATCAAGTCAGTAGGGATCGAACCTGATAACACTAACAGAAATACTACCTTAATTGTAGTTTATTGTGGTATGTTCTTATTAGAACAGCAGATCATGACTCATATACTGGGACACAAGTAACTAAAAAAACTAAAAGGTCCTGAAGAGGATCCTAAGATGCTGAAAGAATTAACAAATAAATCTGTATGCACTTAAACCAAAATAAACAAACATTAACAGAGAGGTGAATTCGATTCTAGCGTAAAGATATATATCGGTTCACTGCATCCGTTGGTTTACTGTTTCATGAAGTAGAAGAGAGATTTAATAATTCTGCAATGCATCTCTTTCTAAATTTATGCTTCAACAACATTCTCATGATAGGACATTAACTAATCCATTTTGATAGGCGTAACGTAGCGTGTAGAACGAGTGCATCACATGCACGTGAAAAAATAGAATTTGACATTTGTTAAGTTCTTATAATGTCAATTAGAAACTATTTTGCAAAACTTTTGTTTTATGGAAATCTTTGGTCATGTCCACCTTCACATGAAATATAAGGACAAGCTATTCCAGAACTGTCTTGACGAAAAGACAATCCAACCCAAGTTGAGCAGCGACCTACAGTTGCCACAGCAACACAAACCGGATCCCTTCCCGTACGTCAACTCCTGTCATCAGAAAGAGTTCCTTAGACTCGTTCCCTAGCATTCACCAAGCTTCCGGAATGGCAGACATTATTCCACAACTCTCGGAGTCGCCACTGTCTCTCAGAGTGGACTCCACATTGCAAGTGGGTGTCTGGAGACAGAAGGGGACCCAAGGGGACCATTGAGGATGAAGGACGAGTCAGAAGAAACCCAATGCACAGGAAACCCAGAGGTACCTGTCAGACAATGACAAACCTATGAAGCACCCATAAGTACCCAGTCAGAGAAACTCACTGGTGGCCACATTAGAGCAAGGTAGGAGGGAACATGGTGATATGGTAAGGCAACCTTGTGCATGAGGGGATTTCTGCATTGGATTGTAGTGCATGCTGCATGAGGCTGAGATCTTCAACTATGGCATCTGCTTCTTTAATCGCATGAGTGACCGAGTGAACAAAACAGGTCTATCTAAAGCACTCTTAACTGCCTTGAGCCTAGAAAATATCAAATGTGATACTAGCCTTGCTGCATGGTGAAAGCTGCATGTGTGATGGGTGATACTATGATACTATGATACTGCTAAAGGTTGTAATACTCATCGGCAACATATGCAGTGCTAGCCTTTTGAACATGTTTTAGCAATGTGTATTTCATAATCAACGCACAAAGGAGTTTGAAAAACAAGTGTCAGCTGACCATTTGGCGGTGAAGTATGAACCCACCAAAACTCTACTAACATCGTTGAAGGAAGGAAATAGTGGCAGCAGTGCTATTTTCATGTTTCTGAGCTTTTTCTAACTAAAACTTTGTATTGATAAAGGCATCATTGAAATTTTCTTTCAGTTGCTTAGGAAATAATCCCTATTCAAAAATAATAGAGCCACTAATTTTTCACAATTAAAAAACAACAACATAAAAAGAAATAAAGAACAGAAAAAAATAAAAAACTTAATAAAATTAAATTTTAAGTATTGGTCAAGTTTTGAAAAAAAAAGTAAACTCCTAATTTTGTTTTTTCTTGAAAGCAGCATATAATTCCCAGGGCGAATTAAAATTTGACATTGTTAGGCGGACAAAAAGTATGAGGCTTTCTGATGATGTCTGAAATCTTAATTTTGATGAGATGAAAGTGGGACATGCGGATGTCCGATAAGGTCACCTACCTTTAATGAGCAAAGAGAGACCATTGCCAGTGAGACCGTTATTTTTACAGGTGAGTGTTCCGATCGTCTTGGACCCCCCCCTTGTTTTACCCGGGACCAGTAGAGTATCGATTTTGAATCCGATGAAAGGGTCGTATTTTTCTCAAGCCGTCCTGAACTTCGAGCCTCAATCCATTTCATCCCAGAATAAAACAAAAAACTGACGAACTAATGGTTAAACCACAATATTAGCACAGTAATTGAATAGGGCTTTGCAATGTGCATTATGCTTCCCCATTTTAAAACTGCAATTTTGTTTCCACGGACTGGTTGGGGCGTATGTGCCGGTGCAAGGCTTCATATCAAGTAGCGAACCCAATTAGAATAACAGAAAACAAGCACCTTTAACGCGAGGCCATAGGTTATTTAAGTTTACCTTTAACCCAATGTTCTGATCATTTTATGCATAAAGAAACCAAGACTATTGCTATCATACAGTTAAGCAAATCGAGCAACCAGTTGGAAAAAAATTAACGTATGACAAATTTAACAGATGCACGCTAATGTAGTAAAAAGCGTAAGCATGAGTGTATGGACTTTACAGACTGTCCCAATGAAAAACTATACAATCAAACTAACAAATTATGAAAAATATAAAGGTGCATTTTTGCCAGATATTTGACTTTATTGGAGCCAAGATCCTAAGCTAAATCTTCGCTTTTATTCCATCCAATTGATGGACCCTAAGTGGGAAGATATTGGAAAGTTGAAACAACAAAGCATAAAATTACCCCTGGCCAGTTTCACATGAAGGTTCAAGATACTAAGGGTATAACGCGTGTCAGCATCATGTGGGCTTCAAATCCTTTTCAAACAAAGAATATTGTACAGATCCGAGTGAATGTATTAACATGACATGAACTAATCAATATATATTTTTCAGTGAAAGCACCAGAAGAAATATGATGTTGTGGGTGAAATAAGAGACTCATTTTCAGGGGGGGACAATAATCATGACATTCTTGGAATTTTGGGGAATTTGACTGCTTGAAACTAAATGTAACACTCTTAATACAAGTCTGTTGAGGTACAAATATGTGGACAACGCTCTAATGTGGAGGTACAAATTTACCTTCCCCTATTCCCACTGCATCCAAGATGTCAGGGCACAGGGCAGGAATCATGATGAAACAGAAAGCAGTGTCAACAAGGCAATAAAGGAAAGGATGGTTGTGTTAAGGTCTCAGTTTCTTTCAACAAGGGTATTTTTTATGGTTCTACCTCTGCTGAAACCTGGGTAAGATGAGACAACAAGACTGTTTGAAAATCGCATTCCTAATGCTACATGTATGATTGCAATTGACGAAATTATAAAGTTATTAACTTATGTTATATCAAAAGAAGCAGCACGTTCCACCTACTTTTATTTTAATTCTCAATAAAGAATATCTTGAAGATGATTTTCAATGGCAACTTTGGTGATATCAGGATAGCCGAAACTGGACCCAACAGGTTTTTCAACTGTCTCAGCTAATTAGCCATAAACTTCTGAACCAGACCCCCAAATTACACCAAACTCTAAAAATCTCATGAATGAAAGCTGGAAACACTCCTAAACAGGAATCAGTAAACCTCCAGAGGAGATGAACTTAAATTTTGGCCAAAAAAATTAATCTTTGATTGTATTAGTTTTTTTGTGGACAGTCTGTAGAAGGTAAATTACACAGTGGTAATACCCAGTCTATAGATGATATTATGACCTACTGATGTACATGTGGACATTCAGGATGCTCTTTGTTTGTTTTTGGCAAGCAAAATATTTATAAAGTTATATGACAGACGCCATAAAAACCTGGTCATAAATTATGCAGAACCTTTCCTGATCTAAATCGGCCACTATATGCAGTGGTAGCATTAGCAAGCTATGCTTTCCAGAATTATTTTAATTTGAAGCAAAATACAGCAAATAAACAAAATTTCCTTGCAAGGTTTGGGGGCTTTTGCCCGTCAGTTTTTCATATTTTATCTCTTACACCAACAGGGGGCGCATAAACATTAACAGATGTCACATCATCTATATGTCACATCTCTTTTGTGCATGCTGTGAAGAGTGAAAATAAATTGGACAATTTTCTGCAACTTTATAACCAGTATGTTGAAGTACCATTGAATCCCCACCTGTATGGGTACCATATTACAGTCAACGGAGGTGAATGGTGTACCATCAATTGGGGTACCCTATACAGGCCACAAAGCTGAATAGCCAATGGAGAGTACCCACCCCTGATGCACTATATCACACCCATGAAGTGAACACCACGAAGTACCCATCAATAGAGGGTGAATAGCCCATGGAGTACCCATGAAGTACCCTCTCACATTGATTACCATATCACAGTCACAAAGCAGTAAAACCACGAAAGTAGTACCCACATATTGTTAGGGTTTGCCACCGACTAAGTCGACTTATAGTCGGTAGTTGCGACCTATTGGCCATAGCGCGGAGACTAGACTTTTGGTTCGCAGTAGGTCTCGACATTTGTATTATTCAGGTGATGCTATACCCCACTGTATAACTACACTATCGGAAGTCATTTCAGCATGACAAAAACGTTCTGTTTTTAACTAGCACTACATAACGACTTGGGATGTAATGCTACCGAATATATTCCAAGTTCTAGGGTTATCATTTCAGACATCTTAGCTTTCATATCTTATTTAGCCAGATGATTAACATGGTTTAGATTTCATTCATAAAGTCGCATTATAAAAGTTTCCCTTTATTCAACGGGCGCTACAATTACAAATGGAAATGGCCATTGCTATGTATGTGTTGAGTTTTTATTGATCCTTCATTGATGAATAGGAGCACCACAGCTCAAAAAAACTTGTGAATGTGGCAATGCATTCGCTTGCGTACATAAGTTACATGGTTTTTTGAAATGCTTGAAAATGGTGTCACTCATTAACAGTCAAGTTTGTATGAAACAAAAGACATTGAAATGCAAGTGTGTTTTTATTGCGTTATCACTCGCCAATATGTAACAATGTCCCCGACAAGTCCTTAATGCCCGTTTAATCGTACCGTGAATACTGTAAAACAGTGCATGGTTGTACGTGTATTCTGAACAAATTAAGTACGATTTACTTAACAAAAATTGTGGACATTTTGATAGTCCCAATAGTCTAGTGCCGACTTTTAGGGGCCGCAGTCGACTACTAAAAATGGCCATGGCGTGCAACCCTAATATATGTTATACCAGTCACAGACAATCGCATGAATAGCCCATGAGTACCCAACCATATGGGTACCATATCATAGGCTGCTTAGTATACCACTTGGTAAAAATTTGTCTAGTCCTCACCTGAAATGATTAAGCCCACTCAGTGCTTAAGGGTAAACAGAAACATTTACAAGAAAATACTCCGGAGTGCTTTTGTTCAGCAGATGATGGCTCATGCATTAAACCCAAGAAAAAATGACCTTGAAAGTTGATTCCCTCAGCATCTTACCCTGTTTGAACAGTCTGTGACCCTTTGTAGCTTTAATATCAATGAGTATGAGCTGTGATATATTTGTTGGATTAACGTTATGGCAAATCCAAAAGCTTAGCCCTAAAAAAAATACTGGATGTCTTTAGCCTCTATATTAAAGCTCATATATGTTATTGTTGTGGTATGTTATTTGTGTGTATATTATCCGTATTCTTCGAGGGTCCAAGACTATCATTTGAGAGCAGATTGAAGAACTTTTATATTTTGTTGAAAATATGCCGGTGCTACTTTAAATTTGATCATGAGGATAGTAGAAGACCAGCCTGTAGATCCTGTGATCAAACTCTGGAGACAAAGATTTGAAGGTGTCTTGGGGTTCCCTGATCGATGTTGAAGGTTTTTGACTTGGGCTTGCCGCTTCAATATTCCGGCATTTTGGGGAAGGGGCAAACAAAGTTAACACGGGGGTAAAAATTGAGAACTGTCGCAACTGAATTAATATGCATGTCAAATTACTCGCTTTATCATACGGAATCTAAAAATGTATAGTTTGTTATAGATCTGACTTCAAATGAGGACACTATGGCCAAAAATGTCCAAAGGTCAATGCACTTTCAGTCAAGGTCAAATTGCTAATTTAAAATGATTTTAAAGATGTAAGTGTCTAATTATATGTTTTCGTGTATGACAAATTCAATTTTGCAATTTTTAATAGTTCAAATGTTAGTCTTGACCTTGAAATGCAAAATGGCAGCTATTTCAGGTTAACTTTGTTTGCTCCTTCCAAAAAATGCCGGAACATTGAAGTGGCAAGCCCAAGTCAAAAACTTTCAACATCGATCAGGGAACCCCAAGACGCCTTCAAATCTTTGTCTCCAGAGTTTGGTCACAGGATCTACAGGGTGTTCTTCTACTAGGATGACTAGATTTCATTTTAAAAGATAAAAACATTGAATAGCCTCCTATTTATTTTGATTGAAAGCTTATGCAACTCCCAAATAATAAGTGGAAATTGTTTTATAGACTACCAAGAATTTTACTGAGTAGCAATCAATATTTCCTCAATCATATGTGAACCACCTTTAATGCATCGAAGCTCTTTTCTTGCATGTTTCTTTGCATTATTATATACTGCCATATTTGGTAAAGAATTGATCATCGTAATGAAATTGTTAAGATTGATGGATGCGTGATTCCATTGTATGCAAAAAGATGAGAGTGCCATTGATGAATTCATTAAGAAAAAGAGGAGAGAGGAGGGTGGAGAGAAAAAATTGTCTTTGTTAAGTCAATATTTTTAGTTCACTCAACTGCCTTGGCCTTGAACACTTCCAGTGAGAAAGCAAGGCAAGCTTTGATTGGGTGTGTTTTAATGATTGATTTTAAAGAATAATTTAATCATTGGACAATTCAAATGATTTTCAAGTTAATTTGATAGCAATTTAATTTTGCAAATTTTGTGAGAGGCTCAAATTACTTGAAATTAAATTGCCATGAATTAATCTGTGCAAATGCACAGGGGGGTAGGACATGCCAATCTAACAGCAACAGTGAATTCAAAACGGCATCAACTTCCGGGTGCTAGTCTGTTTCAAAGATTTAACGGTAGGAGGGTGCACTTACGCATATCGAACGGTTACACACAGACTTGACTAAAGACTAGGCCTGGTCATGAATATTTAAATCTAAATGACCGTTATTGGAAATTACACTATTTTGCAGCGAGGTTAATCCACTAACCCCGACGGATTTTGAAGTCAATATTTTTTTCCTAAATTATCATGATATTACTAAGATCTTTTGAACAAAGGTTTAAGAGATGATTTTGTAATGTCACTGGGACCGAGACTGCCATAGTAAATGCACGTAGCAATTCCCCAAATAACCGTTTGGAATCCCCAATACCCAAATCGAGCAGATCGTGAGCAGATAAGGAGTGCTGACCACAATCAGGCGCGGATCCAGGGAGGGGGCGCGCGCCTCCCGGTAATTCTGCAAAGTCTTGCAAAATCAGCCCATTTTGGACAAGTTTCCCCCGGTAATTTTGACGTTTTTCAAATCCTGGATCCGCCCCTGACAATAGCAGTAGCGATTTATTCCGTAAATGTTATCAAGGATTAGAATTGCAAATCTGGCACACCAATCCTCGCTGGTCTTGTGGTTAGGTAGTTAACCTCATGATACAGTGGTCTCAGGTTCGAATCTCGCTACTGCTTCTTTTAAAATATATAAAATTTTCATTATTTCTTCAGGTTAGAGGGAAAAATTCAAAAAGTCCAAAAAAAAAAGATATGAAAAAATAATAGCTGCCCTTTGAGGTTAGTGAGGGAGACCTGCTCCGGGAGCATGGGTGGTTTCAAAAACTACCGCATGCAACCTAATGACCTTAAACAAAATTTAAGAAGGGTGAAATGCAGAGGGTTTGACGTCATCACGCACACAGCCCATTAAAACTCATAAAATAATATGAAAATAAAAGCAAAACATAATCCAATACATAATATTGCCACTTACAAAGAACCCTACTTTTACATTTGGACAATTAGTAGTGCGATATCATGTTAGGAGCTTCCCTTTACAGGGATACATGTGGCCCCCGGATCAGCTTTATCAGTTGATAAAATCCTGACACCCACCACAAGCCATGTGCTGATTCTTTAAGGACTGTAGACATGCTAAGAAGAAGTGCGATATCACAAAATGCATAGACAAGTACCTGTTCCTGCAGGTTTTCTTTTTCCATCAGCACCATTTTGGAGTTTGAAAACAACACTTAATTCCCACTTAAAGGCACTATCATGATCCACCTAAAAGACTCAATTTTTGAAATTTGCATGAGTAGTTTTAAAGTGAAGGAGAGCTGTAAATTCACAAAAGGAATTGGTCCAAAGGCAAATTGACAAAAAAGAACAAAATACATGTAGCAGTGTTCAAAGTATGACTCTCCACTCAGTTACGTGTTGCAGTAATGTCCCATATGGACATTATGACTTAAATATCCGCTTTTGTCTGAACCCAGGCTACATGCCCCATTTTGAGGTATTTTAAGTGACACAGACACCCTGTTTTTCTTTATATTGACTCGAATTTTATAACAAGTATTGAAAAACAAGTAAGTGTCATATCAAATAGAACTAACCACAAGCTTTCAGAAAATGAAAAAAAATATTGATTGTCCAAGTCTTAGGCTAATTAGCTCATGAAAATAATGAAGTTGGTGACATTTTTTTTTGTCATTTTAAGATATATTTAAAATTTTTGACATTTTTCAGGGCCTAACGTTGTAAGCTCTGTTTTTATGCTATTATAAGTGTGACACAACCCAAGTGAAGTACAATTGAAAAAAAATTGATACAAATCGATGTCGTTTAGCAACTTTACACAAATTAGGATATTGCCGGTTCGGCCATATTTTGCCAAAATTGACCACATTTAATTTTTCTGCACAAATGCACTTTTTTTGTTTTCATGACAAATCTCATACACATTACAGTGTACAGTCTATATATATCCATTACTTACAAACCCTACATGAATACCTTTGGTCATACTAAAATTAGCAAATTATTAATTAATTATGCGAATAATTAATTAGCGCATTCAATGGTTTATGGATCTTGCCTTTGAACTCTATGGCCATACATAATCAGATACACTTAAAAAGAATAACAAATTGGTAATTGCTTAACTGAAAAATTGAGTTTAACAAGTGAAAACAGTATTCATTTTATGATTATATCATGCAAGCTTTTTACACAAGGTTTTGTTGCTGATGATTCAGGAACCATGCGATATACAAATGTAACATTTGCCAGCTATGGATCACATCATTACTGATCACGCACATCGACAT
>JAMKCH010020654.1:0-33477 GCA_023653785.1 Ophioderma brevispina | reverse complement strand
TGATGAGGGCACATTGGTCCCGTGGATCTGACCGGCGACTCCTGATCTGAAAGTTCGGGTTCGAGCCCCGCTGTGGCCATGTGTGTTCACTTGGGCAAGGCACGTTATCTCGCTTCATTGACCCAATCCGATTTCGGTAGCTGTAGGTGGGAATTAACAATCTGAGTGCTGATAGTATTGTGCGCTTGGCCGACTGCCGACCTAGGTGAAGCAAATTTGTTGATTCGATTTTTGGATGGCAGCGTAATAATAAATAAGGCAACAGCGCTGTGATCATGTAGGAATAGTGCTTTATAAAACCCTGTGTAGTAGTATATTATGACATAGTCAATAACTTTAGCTGATTTAACACAAAGTACTTCACTTAATCAGTAAATACTTAAATTCAGTTCATTTCACTACAACGCTACTCCACTTTATCTGATTAACCCAAATTACTGTTCACTTATTCAGTAAATACTTTCATTCATTTCAGCTACAACGCTAACCCAAATACCATCCCCCAATGTAAGTTCACACTCTGCCTAATGACACAGGTTTGAAGGCTAGTATGAATGTGCTGCCTTGTCGACCTGGACACTAAATAGCAGGTAGTTAGTTTTTTATATGAGACTGAGTGCTAGTGAAACACATTTATGTGTATCATTAATGTATTGAAAACAATTTGCAATTCATAACACCTATTGTCCATCTGAAGGTGACCAACATGTGCAAATTGTTAGTTAACCATTATGGAATTTAATCACTGGAGGCAAACAGGATTTTTTTTTTCTTAAAAATTTTGATTTTTTTTCACAAATCTCCGTGGAGAGACTGAGCAGTAGAGGTTACCCAAAAATGCAAGTCAGTTCAATGACCTTTACAGGCCTTGCCATTAAATTGTGATCGAATTATCAGAAGAGTGAAACTCTTGTATACTCCTACTTACGGCGAGGAGCTAGCAACATTTGTGACACATCTCTCGAGTGGGGTTGTGGTGTGATTACATGTGTAGACAGCCTTACAGGGACCCTATTAAACTTATTCTTGAGTACTGAAAATGGTGCCTTAAGGGAGGGGCATATAGACAACGATTACACAGGGTCATTTTTAAAGTTGCTCGATTTGGGTTATTATACGGTTGTCAGAATTGTGGACTTTGTGGTTAGAGCGTTCGCCTCAAAGTCGGGAGGTCGCGGGTTCAAATCCTGGCGGGGTCATACAATAGCTTTAAAATGGTACCTACTGCCTTGTCAGACGCTCGGAATTTAACGAATGGATTAAATGAAGTAACACGTGGAGCTACTAGAAGACTAATCCCCTACTGCAGCTTTCACTGTATTTGGCAGCTTGTCCCTGGGTTCTGGAACGAGATAAGGCACCATATGCGCAGTTGGCGCTGGAAGGACTTTAACTTTACTTTTGTGCTTCCCCTGCTTAAAATTGTTTATAAAATAAAAAATCGCTCACGGTATCTCGAGTGCTGTTATATTTCCATAATAAAGTATTTTTGTTTACCCGTTGGTGTTTTCTTTCCCCAGGAAGGATTCCCAGTAGGACGTCATAACGATGACGTACGTAAACCTCCAGCGGTATTCCCCCACCACACAGACATCCAAAAATACGACGATATAAACTGAATAAAACTCATTAATAACAACTAAAGGATTTCTTGCAACTGAATAGGTGCACGTGGTTTATTTTACTAGAAATGTTTTACGGCAATAAAACAAATCCCCAAATAAGAGTTGTAAATCGAGACTGAAATGTCGAGTCCAGCGTAGATTCACCCCATTTCATAGCGGTCATTTACGGCGAAAAAAATCGTAGCCCAAATTCATCAAAAATACAGGTAGCTGGCGGTGCAAACCCCACAAAATAATTGTAAAAGAAGTACATATTTGAAGAGAATATATTTCCCTCTTCCTAAAAAATAATAATGGTCCCTTATCGCCATGTAATTTCATAAATTCACGATTCCTTTTTCACTGTTGGGCGGTGAAGCAGCCACGGTCATTGACCGTATCACAGCGTATGTACAGGGCACTGACCTGGTACAGGGGTGCGCGGGCCGTGTCTGTGCACTCGGGAACCGGGCCGTCACTGGCTGGAAATGGCTGCTCGACTCGCGGTCTTGCAACTGCGTGTCACGCACAATTTCTATAATTTTAGTTATATAGTGAGCATTTTGGATTTTATTGTGGCAATATGACAAATGAAAACACTTGAAGGTTGTGCATAATTTGTAATTGCTACATTTCATCAAAGAATATAAAGCAGTGTTAGTATCAAGCCGAGTTCATAGACGATATGAATGTCAATATTGGAAGGAGAGCAAGACAAACATCCCACTTATTTCAGCCTTTTTAAATCCAGCAAGTGGCTTTCAGCCGCGCAAAAAGAGGAAATAACAAGCGTATCTCAGACTGTACATGTAATGTTTTTAAATACCCCCCCAAAATTTGTTCTCAACCTTCCTGTTTGAAACTGTATCTGGGCACTTATTAATTCTATCACTGAGAGTGCACAAAACCAATGCAAACTGTTAAAGCAATATTGGCCACATTTTTTGAAGAGCGCCCCCAATTTTTCCAAAATTTGATATTTTTGCACAGTACGTTGGGAATGTATAGGAAACTAACTCGAACGAGAATTGCTCGTAAAAAATGGCATATT
Organism: Ophioderma brevispina; assembly: GCA_023653785.1. Classification (NCBI taxonomy): domain Eukaryota; kingdom Metazoa; phylum Echinodermata; class Ophiuroidea; order Amphilepidida; family Ophiodermatidae; genus Ophioderma; species Ophioderma brevispina. The sequence continues at coordinate 30,822 of JAMKCH010020654.1, read as the reverse complement.
ATCACAAAATAACGATTATGTAATTAGAATTGGGATCCCAGATTGGACTAACGCAGCGCTGGAAATGCTACGTTGATTACCGTCAGATCGTCTCGAGAACATAACCTCTAACTTGCCTTGCCTGAAATATCTAAAACAACTAATGGGATGAGCGTAGACACGTACATGGCCCTATTCCCGGCTATTTCATTGGAAGGCCGTTCCAGCAGCCGTTGAATATTATCCTGGATCCCCGATAAATTATCTAGTACAAAATTCTTCGTTTGTGACACTACACATTTTCGAGCTAACCATGCACAGGTATAGGTTTACAAGCCAGTTACCAATGCAAACAGTGTAAAAATCTCTAAATTTTGGAAAATGGGGGCGCCCTTCAAAAAAACATGCTTAGCACCTTCGGTTTTGTTCAGTTTCGCATAGATACCTTGAGAAAAGCCTATTCAAAATTCAGTGATTCTGATCTGGCCGTTTTGGTGGTATGAGCAAATGTTCGTATCACACTCCCATGATCTGACCACTGTATACTGTAATTTCTGTACGTGACGGAGAAAATACAAAATTGCGAATTCTTGCAGAGACGATCATGTCAGATTGGGCACACATTCATACACTGTAAAAAAAAAAAAAAAAAAAAAAAAAATCTCAACTTTTAAGTAAGTCAGGGGGACGAGGTCGTGGATCACGAAAAAAATTGCCCCTTTAAAAAGTAAAGTGGAAATTTATTGTATGTACCTACTATTAAAATGCAAGTTTTATTTGTTGAATCCATGTGCAATCATAATCCTCTATATGGGCCAGGCCAATTATATTTTAAATTTTTGGACCAAATTACTAGCTACATGTACAATGTACACATGCAACATTACATGTGCATTAAAAGAGAGGCCCTTGTTTTATGCAATTGGTAGGGATAGGAAAGTGGTTATAGTTGCAGTATTGAATACATTTTTTGTCTACCTGTAATTGCAAAATTTATCTTCAGCAAGCTGTACATACTTCATTCCATAAATTATGTATTTTTAACGTGCTGCACATATTCCAGAATGAAATAACAAACACACCCGTTTACAGTAAAAAGTGTATCTGCATGTACATATATTTAAAGGCTTCTGTATTCATAATATCAAAAGCAAACATTTCACAGTTCTATAGATTTTTACCGGGGTTGTGAAAAAAAAATATATGGTGGGTAATGGGGAAAGGGAAGGAAACGAGGCTCTTGTGATTGAGTCGCCCACTTTTGTACGCCAACTAACAGAATTTTTTTTTATCAAATTGTACAGTACCCTATGTTATAATACAGATCTATCAGGGCCGATAGCCAGGGGGGGTGGGGGGGTGAGAACGCCCCCCCCCAAAAATGACAAAAGTCCGCTTTATGATGTGGAAGTACGCTTTCCATGTTTAATGTCCGTGTTGTCAATGAAAAGTTTGTCTAAGGGTTGTGTGCATGGTATATGAAATGACTAAGCAGCTGTAAACAATTGCATTACGATTGTCGTTGTTAATATACTTGTTGTTGCTCAACGCTGCGACCGAAATTTGTCTCTTCCCCCCAACCCCCACCACCCCCCCCAACCCCCCCCGCTGTTGTCGAATTTGGAGAAGACGGTGTTGAAGTTGAAAAATTTTGGGGTAACCGGACGGCGCAGCGAGCCAAAATCTTTTTTTTTTGTACGAAAAGGTCCGCTTCTGGCAAATCCGCACCCCCCCGCATAAATCCCTGGCTACGGCCTGGATCTATATTCTGCCTACAAAAACACTAAGTAGAGGGGCTACACACAAGTACAGCTGAATGATGAAATCAGGAGAAACATCACCAAACCCAGACGACATGTTAGCCACAGCTTAGCAATGATGCGAGACATGCAAGCATCTGGCAGTCTATTAGAGCCAGAGATGGTACAGTCTATGGTATCTTTTCCAACCACGGACTGTGGTGACAATAAAGATTGCATAAACCCTAACACGTCAGAGATCACTCCGGTACAAAGTATGACCGGCAATCAAGGCAAAATACGAAAGTTGCCGGTCGGACGTTAACCCTCAGCAAAAAAATTGTGGAAAAGCAGTTATGTCTGACTGGCAAATTGCAGCAATGTGCCTCCCGAGGGGGAAAACGGCCCGACCAGCAAATTCGCAGGCAACTGCATTCTCCTAGGGGAAAGGAGAAAATGTCCGACCGGTGGTAATTCGCAGCAATTGGAAATTTCGATCTCCTGCAGGGGAAAACGTCTTCCGACCGGCAATCGCAGCTTTTGGAAAAGCCTATCTCAGGGGAAAAAGTCCGCCGGAAAATTCGCAGCCAGCGCACCCGCCTGGGGCGGGAATGTCCGACTGGAAAATCACAGAATGCGCCTCGAGGGGAAAACGGCCGACCGGGCAATATTAATTTGCAGCAATAAGGGGAAAATGTACCGGCAAATCGCAGTAGTGCACCTAGGAGGGGAGAGGGAGAAAAAAGGTCCTCCGACCGGCAAGTCACAGCAATCACCTCATGAGGGGAAAATGGTCTCCGACCGGCAATTTGCAGCAATAAGGGAAAACGTCAGACCGGCAATTCGCAGCAGTCAGTGCGCACTTCCGGAGGGGGAAATGTCCGACCGGACCGAGCCAATTCGCAACCACTAAAAATTTCTCGAACTCCTAAGGGGAAGAAAACGTCGCCGACCAAGCAATGCACTTCCGGAGGGGAAAATGTCTGACCGGCAAATTCACAGGAATGCGCCTCCTGAGGGGAAGGAGGGGAGGGGAAAACGGGCCCGACCGGCCCCAATTGCAGGCAATTGCGGCCGACTGATGAGGGAAAACGGCCCTGCGACCAGCAATTCAAAGCATGGGTATCTCTATAGGGTAAGACGTCCGACTTCGCCGACCGGCAATTCGCAGTAACACCGGTTTTTTATCTCCCAACGTCCGACCGGCAATACACGCCACTTGAAGCAACTGATTGACTGGGTTGTGGCCGGTCTGACGTATATTAGGGTTTAACTCAAATTTGATTGGGAGTGTCCAGTAAAAAAATTCTGTCCCCCAAAAAGTATTTTAGTATTCAAATTTCTTGTCAGAACTGTCATGTATTCGTTTTCCTCATAACATTTGGCATGATGACCTTCACCATAACCTGTCCCGAGGGCAGACACAAATCGGCAATCATGGTTTCATAAATGTCGATTATTGTGGGATGGATTTCCTCAGGAGAAGAAGAAAATTGGAACATGGCATGCTGGTGATTACTCGGGGATGGGTATTTAGTTCCCCCTCTGGAGAGCTTCCGAAAATTGATGGTTGATTACTGTCAGCTGGCCTTTACCCCTGGAAAGCGCACTGCTGATTTTTTGCCGGTTTTTGGAAGTCAAGCGATTTCCAAAAATATTCGCTGGTAACAGGCACCGAGTAATGTTGACCAGCTTGGCATTTCTGTGATTTGAAAAAAAAAAATCTCCGACTGAATAATGCTTGCGGCGTTTACCCTGCAGGAGAAGAAGATGAGTTAATAGACGGACGAGTTTTGAATCATACATGTGTTCGTTTTGTTTACATGTACAAAACTGTGTATGGTAATCTTGTTTTTTATTTTTGATTTGGTATAATACCAGAAAACAGTGGGATCTTGCATGGTCCTGGGCATGGCATGCGATGGTGGAGGACGATAAGAGTGGGGGGGGGTGGGCAAGGCCAAGTGGTATTACATCATACAAGTACGTGCACACAACGGTACATACTATTGACCAAAAATTTGCAGGGTAGAATTTTGTTTGACCTTTATAAAGATTATGTACAAGAATACTGACATTCTGGCCAACCAACATTTTACATGAATCTGATTCTCATCATTAATTTAAATACAAAAATGTGGTGCAGGTAGATTCCTGATCAAGAGTAACTTTCGATTCTTAAATTCTAGCCATGAATGGACCTCTTTAATTTTGCTCTTAATCAGAAGTATTTAAAAAAAATGAAACAGATAATGAGGAACAATAAACTTAAAATAAGTACTTTAGTCTTACTTTAGACAATACAATGAGCATTACAGTTTAGTTTTGTTATTTTCAAAAATTACAAGAATTGTTCGATTTTTTTAATGGCTGATGCGATAAATAGCCTTAATCTTATTCGCCACCCAATATCCCTGAGTGTAAAACCAACAAAGTTTGGTACAGTGTTTACACACAAATACGGTTAGTACAGAGTATACTCAAAATAAAGTACAGTGCACATGCATCATTAATAAATTTGTTACATTTACATGATGAGACATACATGTACATCACACCTCCTGTAAAATGACTCTTTCTCATTAGGCCCCTCAAAATGAAAAAAGTTTGTATCAAAGAAATGTGTGAATGAAAAAAAAAGCAAATGCAAAAGGTGTTGTTTTTATAAAATTGGAAAAAAATCGCTACTGCGAAATTGGCAGGATTTTTTATTGTCATTACATGATTTACCAACTTTTATTTTTTCGGTCACTTCCCGGCCAAATTTTCATTCTTTTGCTGAATTTGTTAAATTTTTCAGTGAGTAAGTTAAAGGGTAAGGGTGAAATTAAAAACCTAAAAAAACAATTTTAACCCCCCCAAACAATTTTAAAAGCAACATGTGCCAGGTCTTCTGAGACAATTTCTTTTTTCTGGGCTTTTAATCATGCCTCATGTACTCTAGTTCATTGGTCAATTCCTATACAAGTGTACATGTGTATTTATTCAGGGCGTATGCATCATTACTTGGAGGTGCAGCTACAATGTACATAGGACTTTGGATGTTCTTTTATTTTAAAAAATAGACCCCAACCCCAGTTCTGAACAGTGAGGATATTTCTTGATCACTTTTCTCGAAATTATGACCTTTTATAAAAAAAAAATTGACCAATTGAACCATTCATGAAATTTGAGGGGTTTGTGACACAGACAACCACCCGCACCTCCCTGCTTACGGGCTGGTATGACAAACATAAACTTATCCCGTAACAGACACAAATTATACATGGTTGAATAAAGGAAACAGGACACGTTTTCCTTCACACTTCAGGTCGGCAATATGAAACATTTGTAGTGGGTTTGTCTGAGTGTCTCCCTATCCCATTTACATCTAACCATGTAGTATCCATATACACTGTCATACGGTTCTAAATCAGGCCGCGTGTGGCATTAACAGGTGCAGAAGTTATGCTTTTCCAGGTTTCCATCAGCACACCTGTTGTGCATGTCTGCTACGTTCTATAGAGTACATGTTACTCTATAGCACGCAGCAGATATGCACGGGTGTACATGTTAATACAATTCCTGTTTGGACAAAATTAGGAGTTTTACTAAATCCTTGTCTCATTCTACAAGCAACCTGATCATGCTCCAATTTTCCATATTTTTTTTTTTCTCACACGTGGAAGCATATCCCAAAAACAAAAGATCCTGATTGTAAATTTTGAGTTAAATCGGGCCAGGCGTTTGGAGTTAGAATAAAATGTGCACTAAAAGTGCTTTGTTCCGTTTAGTGTATCGTGGTCTTACTTGATATGAGAGCCGGGCACTTGCCACATACACCCCATCAAACAAACTTGCGGTTTTGATGGTAGAGCAATAATGCATGTGCAAAAAGCCCTATTCAATATGTACTAATTGATGGTTAACCACTAAAACGGTTGTTTTTTTTTTTGTTTCTCTAGCGGAAAAGGAATGGATTGGGGCAGGTTTGGGGCTCAAATTTAAGGACGACAACAAAAAATTTTAAAACCGGAAACTTTACTGATGAGAATTGTAAAAAAAATGATATATTTCAGGGTAAATCAGGGGGGGGTTCCCAAAGACCGATCGGAAACCCGCACCTTTTAATTGCCCATACATTACACGTTTGTACAGTGTGTGTTATATGTACCAGTACCACTGTGGGTCTACATCAACCTCAATGGGAGTGTGGTTGTTCTAACATCAAAACCGAAACATTTCTGGGCCTGTTAAATTACACTGGGGGGTAATGAGAAAAATTTCGAGTTGCATCAGGTCACCCACCTTTTAATAACAAAGGTTTTTTTGTCCAAAATCAAACTGTCCAAGGAAGCAGCAGCAAAACATGAGATTGAAGTACAATATGGAAAGGTCCTTTATCAAGTTTCCTTGACCAAGTGCTACAAACACACAATGTTGAATGTCAAGCCTATCACCACAGGGAACAAAATAAGAGGGCTAAGGCGATGAAAATACAAAACCCTGTTTTACGGGCCCGACACGACCCTGATTTTTCAGTTTTGCAGAATTTTTTTTTTGTATGTTTTTCCAGAAAACATCATGTAAACAAACAGCCTGTTTGTAGCCCAACCCTAAATTCTATCAATTTGGCTATTGTTTTTTAGAATTTTTTTTGGTACACCAATTTTTCAATTTTTTTCAGATTTGGGGCTATTTTTGGGCCAATTTTGACTCCAAGAGAAAAGAAAAAAAAAAATTAAAAAAAAGAAAACATTTGCCCGCACCGGCCCTACTCGAAAGGTCCGATCGCCCGTAAAACAGGGTTTTCTTTGTTAGTCGCCTAAGGGCGATAGCCCTCAGTTTTCACAAAATAGCCCCCGTGAGATGTGAGGAAATTTTGGCCTATGGTGATAAAATGCACTACGAGTGCTACTTTTTGGCAGAATTTGTCCCTTGCTATTTTTTTTCCAAACGGCAAGTTTTTGTTGGGAATCAGGGAACCAGATGTGCCAGGAACACTAAATTTTAAAGGAGTTTTAAAGTCGTTTTTGCCTAACAGCAATTAATTATATTTTCTCAAGAATACATGTTGGCCCAAATTTGGGTCAAATTACATAATGCCGACCGATAACACCAAAAAAAATATTAGATTGGCATAACAGGCTGAACTACCTAAGTAAGGTCAACTCTATTTGTTTTTTTAAACTATTTTAAGCCAAAAAAAAATAAAAAAATTGTGTTTGTGGGTTTTTGGGCCACTTTTCAAAAAACACCCAATTCATTATTTTTTTGCCAGACCTAATGTTGTTTTTTTTTGTAATTTAGGCTAAGGTCTCAGCCTGTTAGCCATCTAAGATTTTATTTTTGGTTGTTTTATTCCCAAATCAAATATATACATGTGTTTACGTTGATTAATACTTACATTTTATCCGATCATTCATGAAAACACACACCGTTTCCTTGTGCGGGTGATCGTGCTGTACAATGATTTTGACTCACAAATTTATGTGGTGGTATATTTTTATACATGTGTGTAATCAACACAACACTTTGAAGAATGCCCTGCTTACACTTTGCATTTTATTTCATAAACTTTCAACAGAAAGGGCCTATTCAAGATCTCACTGTACAGGCCTAAAACAGCCTTGCAGATGATGGATTCCACGTCATCAGGAGATGATATTCCACTTGAAGCTTGGAGACAAGCAGCACAAATTTAATCAACTTTTTTGTCTACACAGAGAAAGCTATCCATAGATTTCTAGGTCTATACAGACAAAACTTCCACAAGCAAGGATTTCACTCAAGATGCACAGGGCAACTCAGTCGTTCAAGACTGGTTTGGGCAGCTTAATAAAAATCTGGTGGAGAGGCTCCAATGCAGAGCGAACAAGACTCAAGGAGGGCTATCCTTTGCAGGCATCAGCCAAGCCAATCAGAGGGATGGCATTTTTAATGAAAGACCTCACCTGATCAAACCACCATCCTTGAAGCTGGCAAAAAATCTGTCAAGAAACAAAAGAAAAGGAAGCATGAACGATAATTTGGGACTAAACCATAACACCAATGCCATTTCTTGTATGTAAAGCCAAAGATTAGCAAAAATAACATTCGTTTAATGGTTTTAAGGCATACAATGTGCATTATATTTGCATCCACTCTGTATCATGTGTTGGTGAAATAAAGCTATACAGAGTAGCTCAGTAGCGCAAAGTATATGCCGTTGGTTTTTAACCATTAATTATCAAGGGGCGGAATTTAGAGGGGGGGACCCAGATGCGCGCGCCCCCTCTATATTTTGCAGAGACACGGGACCGGGCGTTGCATAGAGTGCAAGGCGCCCCGGTAAATCTATAAAAATGCTTTTTACGCAACAGGGTGCCCTATAGCACTTTCTAAAGAATTACGGTGCAGGGCGTTGGGCGCCGTCTAGATCTAGCTTTGTGGGGCCCCAGTGGTCGGTATGTTCCTCCCCGCTATTCAGAATTTCAAATACAAAAATAAGAGACAAGAAAAGAAAAAAAAAAAGAATAAAAAATATCAAATTGCACAAGGAAAGGGTTTTCAGTTTTGTCAGACGGGTCCTTCTTAAAATTAAAGCTACAAAGTAGGTGACCCAATTTTAACCAGAGACAGAAAGGTTCTAACATGGAAGGCCTGTAAGGATAGCACTCAAATATTCATATTTTAATAAGGCTATGGGTTATTAAAAGCGACAAAATTTATGAAAATAAGGAAAAATACTCAACTACTTTGTGAATGGGTGATCACTAAATCAACTTATTTTGTGCATAAGGCCAATTAAAGTCAATGTTATGTTTCCCGTAACATTTTTTGCAAATCATATGAGGCAAGTATTTCATTTTCATTCTTCATAATATTGAAGAAACAGCCATTTTCCCAACTTTCGGCCAGCCCTTTTTATATTTCGCTACAATATTGTTTCAAACCACCACCATAACATGTAGAAATGATTTTGCAACTGTCTTTGGTTTAAAATCACATAACATCGACTTTCATACGCATACATCTGAACAGAATTTAACCTCGGGCTATTTCAGTTTTAATCAGCACCCACTTTTTAATTTCAAAAAAAAGCAGATCACTTTTAAAGGTTGCCGAAGCCTGGTTATTTCCTCATAGGAGGCTTCAGTTGTGAGGGGATAGAAAGTTGTATCCATTTCTCTATCTCTAGTGCAGTGCAGTGATGTAATATCCTGATGCAGCTTATATACATTTGTAGGCCTACGCATGCATCAAGATATGCAGTCTTTGTGCACGAGTGTAAAAACGCCCCAATGCTTCACCCACGTGAGCAGTTTAATTGTGCGACCACCCAAATCTCGTGTTGGCGTTGCTGCCAGAGTATAGATGTTCATTTTTTAATTAGGTTAATTAGTAAAGAGGCGCATACATAGGTTGACCAGGCCCTGGTTTGATAGTGCAAAATCAGCTTAAGCCAATATAAATTAGAAAATGATGGATAGTGACAAAAAAACAAAATGAACCCCCAAAATTAAAATCTGAAAATTGTTGTAACTCCTTCACCTCACATTATGTAACACATAAGAACAGCGGTTAGGAGGATATCGTGTTGCTTAATATTCAGATAATCAGCATGCGGGATCTGTATGTAAACCACTTATTTGAGGGGCTGAAACATTATGACCAAACCAAACTTGCCTCCTAGTACTGAGATAGTTCCAATAATTGTAACTTCTTGCATCATCTTCTAAAATTTTGACATAATCGTTGTTGCCGTAAGTTACAACTGTCTGTGGAGTTCCAATGACATTTAAGGTTTGAGATGTTTTGGATGTAATTACTATAAAAAGAAAAATACATTTTTCTTTTGACATACATAGCATCTCTAGATGCGTAGAATAATGTCTTACCAATTTGTACCCCATATTACAATTTGATTCCACAAAAGTTGATGTCAACATGTGCACAGCTGCCAATATTGGCACTGCCCAATGTAGACCCAAGAGGGTACGTTCCCACCTTAAAATTTCCATATTGAATTTCAAATCTGAAAATGGTTTTATATGATGTAGAGCTCTCGAATGCCTACCTAATCACCCCTTTATTGCAAAATAATAATATTTAAGCCACTTTGCCGCTGTAAAGTAGAGCAGAAGCTTGTCTGTTATCTTGGCTTCAATGAGCCACTATCACTACAGCACACCTCGTCATGACTAGATATAGTCTATGATAACAGCGCCACATTAAAATTCGACCTCTGTCATGATCATCAGGACACACGTCTGCTCATAATTATTATGTCCAAGAAATTAGGGCCCATAGATGATTTGACCTTGATGTCCACATATTGACCTTCAGGATGCCCTCTGTTGTTTTCTGGCAGATCCAAATAATACAGTCATTCAATGACAACTAACATAAAATCGGTCATAATTCTGAGAAACTTTGGTGATTTAAATCGGTTACAATATGCAACTGGGAGCATTAGCAATCATGCTTAATATGAATGTTGGTATTATTTTAAAATTTTGAAACCAAAGTTAGAGCCCGAAAACGAAATTCCCGTGCAAGTAAGGGGCTAATCCTGCCCCACGTTCTCTCATTACACCAACAGGGGGCGCCACAACCATAAACATGTCACATCATCTATTTGTACTGAGGATCCAGGCTAATTTCTGTTGATACAAAACAACGAATCAGCATAATGATCCGGGTATTCCACCCCCCCCCGACAACTCATTTTTATAAAATTAAGGTGCATTTCATGATCCTATATCTTCCAGTTTTGGTTATGGTTAAAGGGGCATTTCGTGATCCCCAGCATCTCCCCCCCCCCCCCCCCCGACTTCAAAAAGAAAAAACATATCATGTGAACGTTAACATATAATTAGTAATCCATGTGTACGTCCTAATCTTACGTGTAAATTCTGTCGTATCTTAATTCCGTTGTGTATTTTCAATGTCCTTATAAAATTAGAGAAATTATAGGCATAGAGGCCTAGGGTACTGTGGGAAACAAGCATTTGCTCGTATCACCAACCGCCAGGTCGGGATCAACTAAAAGTTGTTGAATTCTAAGCTTTTTCTCATGGATTCTTAGTGAACAATGAATAAAACATGTGTTTGGAATCGCAAAATCACCTTTATAATTATATACCCCTGAGAAAGCGTTCTTCCAAAACGTAGTGGATGCTGACGTGCATTTTATGGCACTTGCAAAATTGCTGCACGGCTACCCATCATCGCCCCCACTGTGTTGTAATTTTGTCATGCTGTCCGTTTATCAGAAAATATCAAATATGAATTTTTCGCGTCGAGACGAGCGATCGAAGTTTCCATGTACATTTAAAATTGGGCACACCCTCTACTGAGACCATGGTTCATTTGATAGAATCTCACCTACTTTACTTTATTATAATAGACAGGGGGGGCAGTCTGTGTGTAGATCACGATTCAAACCTGACTTCACCCAAAACACAACAATTTTTATTCAAGTCTAGAACTGCTTTGGATTTTTTACTGCCGGGATTACTCCAGTTTGATTAGGAAAACAAAAAACCACTGAGCAGCACCAACAACAAAAATCAAACCAACCATTCAACCACCCCCACCCCTGCACGCCACTTTGCCCCCCCCCCCCTCGTGCCCCAGGCATGCCAACTACTGTACGAATCGCTTGTTGAACCGTTATGATAAGCCCCTACATGCATACAAAAGGAATACTTACAAGTTACACGACTTAATTCAGGTTTTATAGGGGTTTGCCATGATGACATGCCTGTTTTGGTCCTTGCAACTACGAACTGCATATGTGTTAACACCGCCATGACCGCGAGCGACTCTGCGTTCAAGCCTTCAATCATTCACTGCGTGTTGTCCTGCAGCAAAATGCTAACACCGGCCTGGGACGTTGTGGTGGCATCATGTTGCATCAAACCACACCTGTCGCGAACCGGGGTCCACATGCAATTTCTAATCAAATCCTGCAATGGCTAGAGTAAAACCCGAGTAAAAACTTACATTTTTGTTGGCAAAATATAATGCTACCTCTGCAGGTCGCTCGATGTCACCCCACGTTTTTTGACAAAATGCGATCACTGTTTTTACTATTGATAATCGATTGTATTACGATTCGTTACGTATCTTTAACAATACCAGCAGAATACGCCCTTTGGACCCCTTAAATACGCCCAAATCCCATTTTCTGTAAATTGCACACACCATTTTCATTATGCCCAATCACTGCACAACACCGCCCGTTTGATCACCCAATTGGGAGTATCGTGTCATACGGCGCGCTAATTTGTATCATTACATTGACTGGCAATACGGATTCAGCGATTTAAAACACCTAAGTAAAACTGTAGCCGTACTTTTGTTTTCTTTTGGCGATAAAGACAAAAGTTATTCAACGAAAAGTTAAAAACTTTAAAGTAAGGGACAAAGAATATATTCGTGTTTAAAATCCTTTGTGGGGTATTTTTTTAAAAAAAGGATAAAGAAAAAACAGGGCAAGTTCAACGCTCTATCTGATGTGTAACACCAACAGATTTGTCCTGAATGGATACGTGCCTATAAAAGAGTGCAAAGTTAGACGGCTACAAAAAGTCTTTAAATGTTTTATAATTATTTTCCCTTTAAAACGATGTATTGTAAAGTTGTCATCTTTATTTAATCTCAAAAACAAATTACCCCACCTTCCATTTAAAATCAGAGTAAGGAAACAGCCCAAACTCAACCCACACAGAGACGGCAGTCATTTCCTGATTTCCCGGGAACTCGGGGTCTTAGGGTTGGGCGGGAACTGACCCATATCTCGTCTACCGCTAAACTGGGCATGGGCGATCTTTTTTCTTGCTTCAAGACTACCGTGTGATCCCACCTGCCCCTCCCTCCTGAACATCTCACCTGTCCCCGCTCCAAAACCCACAGAGTCCACTACCCAAACACTCCCCTGCTCGCTTCCAAAGACCCGCCTCTTTCCTTACCTCCCACAGATTTTGAACCCTGTGCAAAATTGTCTATTATTTAGAACAATTATAAGCATTGGCGACACAGTTTTGACAACGGGTTGTAAGTAGGGACATGCAAAAGCTATTACCTCAGCAAAATCAAGAAAAATCCATGCGGAGAAATACTTGCCATAGAGGCCTACAATGGTACATGATGTATATGTTATAGCACCCTCATATGCCATTTGAGTAAGATTCGAATGATCGGTCCAGACTCGAAATAATTGCTGCCCGGATTTTCCCCAGGGATTTTTCGAATTAGCTCTCAACAGCAAAATACTTTGAATCAATGTTAGCAATCTAAAATGCACGCCACATGGTCTTGGACTCTTGGAAAAGTCACAATTGTTGAGGGATTCCAGAGCCCAAAAAACACTCCCAAATGGCCCTAAAACACACGCCAATTTCGAGACTCACTCAGCTACATCTTGGATCAAATAACCCCTACCCAATACAAAAATTTTTCATCTCCCTACGATCAAAATGAAGCCCATCGATAAACATACACATACAAAATCGGGACTCTCCCATCATTTAACTATCCTCGGCACTGCACGTAGCGTGAGGGTAAAAAATCCACAGATTTCATTAAAAGTCAAGGGACAACTCAAGTCATTTGGGACCCAAATTCAATAGGGTACACCTTGTTGTCTGAAAAGCTAATAAACAATACTTTTTAAAATAGTACACGTAATTGAGGCACCCTGGTGGCGGCCAAGCCTCATTCATTATATAGCAACTCACCAAAAATGTCAACAGAAATTACAGCAGCAGTAAGGAGTGCAAACCACAAACCAATTTGGGTGTTTGATGTGGGTGCGTCATGGGTGTTCAGTTTCACTGTGACCCACATACGACCCTCGTCCTCGTATTTATTCATACAAAAAAAAATCAGAAATAAATCCTTCCAGTGGAGTTGATCTTCAGCCTCCAACAGTTTTGGAATAAGAAAATATTCTTTGACATCACATCTAAAAATTCAGAATTTTTCTTCAAGATTTTGCTTTTACGTGTTTTAAACCAATGGCCAAGTCTAAATTGGGATTCTTGGGCCGCCTCCCTGTTAATTATATATTAAAAAGACCTGAAATTGGGGGGTGCTTTTAGGCGGGTGTAATCTTTTTGGGGACACTCTGTACATTCTTTTTGGCCCTATTCCAACAAAATTGCTTACACATTATCATTATTGTACACTTCCAGCTGTATTTTTTAATATATTTTTTTTTTTTTTTTCTTTTTTTTTTTTTTTTTAAAAAAAAAAAATTTTATTCAAAAAATATATTAACAGTTTTGTAAGAATGGGGGGTGGCATTGGAAAGCGCATGAATGCATGTAGTGTAAACAGTGACTGCGAAATGTATTCTCAATAGCAATCGATGTTAAAATAGCCAGGTTTGCCGGCAAAATTAGTTCTCTTTGATTTCAGCCAAACCAATATAGTTTGAGGTTGATTGAAAAAAATCTCCAGATGATATAGTACATGGAAATAGCCTGAGTTCCTTATAGTTCCCCTCCCAATCCGACAGCTAGCTATTTCTACAGTAATGGCAAACTGTCATGATATCACAATATGTAAATATTACTCAAATTTTGGCTAGAATGATAATTACACAGAAGGAATTACTGAGCCAATCCTAAAGTGACGGAGGAGATTTTTTGAGATTAAATTTATCTCAAATTGCACTTGATAGTTGTAGACCACCATACCAAGAACATTTCGAAGTTTATTGGAAAAAAAAAAACAGGCATGAAAGAAAAATGACAACTGTTTGAACTTGCCTGCCTATTTATAATCGTCCCTTAGGAAACATGCCTTGAATTTGTAGCTGCCACGCAGAATGACAAAATCATCATCTTATTACAAAAGAGGCTATTCGGCTTATCACTTCAGGGGTGATCTAAGACATTGGTAAGCTTCCAAATATCAAACAAACTGGGTTAAAAAAAATTGAGGGCACTTCTCGCTGGAAAATCTCTCGTTAGTTGGCCATGGACCGTATAGAGCAGAGCATCATTTCAGTGGATTTATCTTCTATGAAGGGTTAATGAACAAATTTAGCCAAGGGTTTACCTCTCCTTGAAGTGTGGGCCAGAATCCAGGGCGGGGGGGAAATCATAATACAGGGGTCAAAATTAAAATGCTTGATTGCTGTAAAAAGGCGGTCAACCAAAGGTGTTTTGTCTTGCAACAAGGATTAAAAAAAGGTATAGTTTGCTACTACTTAAAACATATGATTAGGGAGATATAAGATGAAAATAGTCAAATGCAAAGGGTCATCACGCGAAGGTTTAAATCTGAAATATTGCCCGATTTCTTTAAAAATGGGCTCAAAGGTTCATCTTTCCTCAAAGACTGCACCAAGAACATTTTGCACTCTATAAATAATTTCAAAAAAATCGGAGATTAATAGAGGTCAATGGGGTTGAACTTTTGTCATTATCTCGATAAACAAATACCAAAGAGCTTATGTGTAAACTACTTTTGTTGCAATCCCTGTGGAAAGGCTAACAATTTGAAACCATTTGCAAAGAAATCGGTCCAATATTAAAGATTTAACCTTTGGCGATGACCTTTGACAATTTTTGTCTTATATCTCCGTAACCATACCTTGTAATTAGTACAAACTATACCTTTTTTTAATCCTTGTGACAAGACGAACACTTTGGTTAGCTTTTTACAGCAATCCAGGCATTTTTCATTTTTGACCTCTGTATTATGAATTTTCCCCCTCCTGGATTCCACCCACACTTTCAGGAGGGGCACCCCCGCTAAATTTGTTCACTAACCTTCATAGAAGATAATCCACTGAGAAATGATGCTCTGCCCTCCACGGTCACAGAATTTTCCCATATGACCCAACTACATGTCTCTTTAAAGGGTGATGACCCGATTTAAATAGATGAAGTTTTCATCTTGATAGAATGGATTTCACCCCAAAACTCCATCTGTAAATTTTTGCGCCGATATTTCAATTTTTGATTTTTTGATGTGAGACCTAAAAACGTGATTTTGTAAGCCCATAGAGTGCTGTGTAAAATTAATATTGGTCGACCAAAATGGCATCTATTTTCGCTCATAACTTCCAAACTAAACACCCTTTAGCCCTAAGATTTCACAGGGTAAATGAGAAAAATAGTAGCTTTCTTCTGATACCAAAATTTGGACCACTTCCGGTAAAATTTGGGGTCCCTGGGGACGAGGCTATTAGCGATCGGGCCATGGACCTTTAAATTGCATCCTCTCTTCAGATATCTTTGTCTTTTTCACTGATTTTTAAGGATTTTCATGATGGACTCCAAACAAGTGTTTTTGTTGATTTTACATCAAAATGACCTATTTTTTGGCAAGTAACCATTAAAACTGCTCTTATTCTTGATCATAAGTTCACCAGTCACAGAACTTATTCAAAAAAGTAGGCACCTTTGATAATTTCTCAAACTTACATCACTTTCAAGCAAAATTTGCCCTACTGTTTAAAGGTGCAATGAGAGATTTTGGGCCACCCATATATTGTCATGTGTAGTGATTTCATATAGTTTAAGAGCCCCAATAGATCTCTCACCTTGTCTTTGGCTACAGAAATAACTTGAAAGTGAAATCAAAAGGCAATTTTCATTTGGGGTTCAAGATAATCAACCTAACTCCGGTAACTGATCTTTTCAGGCAAATGATAATCAACTGAGGCCACACTAACATCTGCTGTCTTTTTAATCACTTCTTTTTACAATTCACTGTTGTCTTTTTCATCTCACTGTAATTTAATCTGCCCCATCAGAGGACCTATCTGATGCCAGTCTGGCACACGTGCCCTATCAGGCAGGCATCACTGGATGTCAAGTCAGATGGCAGCTCAGTGCTCCAATAAATGTTGAAGGTCTCACTTGGGCAAAGATCAAAATCAGCGAACACCTCACACATACCACATAAAGGTCACTGCGATTCTCTTCCAGAGACACCCGCTACTGGACATTTCCATTCTGAACACCTGCGGCTTCACCTTAGCTGCACACCCCGAGAGCGCTACCCCGGGATTGCCACCTTGCTAATCACTCAGCCAATGGAAAACAAATTGCATCCTCACCTGCAGACTCCACCCCGGAATGAGCAACGACCCAAATTGCAGGTGTTCATGTCACCAGCTGTCGACAAGGCACCAACTATCGGCTTCAGCAAGCTCCTCTACCAACTTATGGTGCACTTTGCATTTACGCTGGTGACTTCTTTAGCATAGCATCACCTGGGGTTACAGGAAATCAACCCTGATGGAGCTACCCTATAGGACTGGACCTCAAAATCGGTGTACAACTTTTGCACAACCCCAGCAACCAACACTTTCAACTCTGACCCTGACCTTGCTTTTGCAAACAATGACACCATCTCCCCATTCACCGTGCTGTTCTCGATCGCTTTCCAAAGTCCCACCAGACCATCACTGATCCGCTCAGAATAAGCCTTGCCCCTACCTGTACCACAAAGCCATGAAAAGGTGGAACTTCCGCAAGGCAGACTGGGACCAGCTTGAGAACCTGATGGAGTCAGACGTTCCGCAACCTCCCGACACCACCTCCTCCAACCTGTACAATTCCTACACCCACTGTGGTCAACTCTTTATTAATATAGCCAAGAAGACCATCCCACGTGGCAGCCGTCGCGTTATCATCCCCTCCTGAGAGATGAATGTAATACTCTTTACAATGATTTCCTGAATCTGACCAGGGGAAAAGCTTCATCAAGGCTTCAGATCTGGCACGCTTGGACAGAACGCCGTGAGCACTGGGAGGAGATGGTCCACGGAATCGACTTCACCCACTCCAGCAGGAGGCCTGGAAACTATAAAACCGCCCTCACTGGAAACTTTCCACACTCATCGAAATGTCCAGTGACTGCCAATCATTGCTGAGCAACTCCTTGCAATGTTGTTTCAAAAACATTTAAAAAGGATCACACTCGCTCTGTCAAAAAAGAGATCACTCAAACTTCCGTCGAGCCCCGGTGTGGACGGGTCACTTTCATCATCCGCACTATATGAGCTTACCTCTGCTATCAGTCAAAGATTGGAAAGGCCCAGTGCCCTGATAAAACCAACGGAGTTCGTGATGCAATGTGGCCCACGATGTCGAGATTGGCTCCAGGAGTTTTACACATGTTGCCTTACCGACCAGTTCCGTACCCAAGATTCTGGCAGGAGAGCTATTATCATTGCACTCCCCAACCCAAACAAGCCTGTCGACACACATAAGAACTATCGCCAATATCACTAACCTCCTAGATGAATCCTGGCCGGCTGGAGCCCGTCTCGAACCCCATCTGCCTGACGAACACGCAGGATTTCACCGTGGCCGGAGCACTTGTCCACAGATTGTAAAAACTCCACAAATGTACTAGACGCCACAGTTGTGTTTAGCAAACATGGGTAGTATTGCAGTGCCACCAAGACCTTGGACTTTGACCTCCGAGATCGATATAAGATCAGAGGCTATAAGCCACACCAAATTTAAGCTCTGAGTTTGCTGTGGTTTTTTAGTTATGGGTGGCCCCTACATTTTTACGTTTTGGCCCCTGTCGCCCTTGAACTTTGACCTCTGGGATTGAGATCCCAAAAGCCACATCAGAGGCCCAGGGGCTATCACTACCACCAAAGTTTGGGCTCTGCGATGCTCTGGTTCTGAGTTATGGATGTGACCTCTACATGTTAACGCATGGCCCCTGTTGACACTTAACTTTGACCTCTGGGGTCGAGATTACCAAAAGGCACATCAGGGGCCAAGGGGCTATCATCCTACCATGTTTGAGCCCCGAGGAGGCTATGGTTCTTGAGTTATTGGTGTTCGTTGTAAGCATCTTTAGAAGGGAAGAAGATAGAACTAGACGGCCCTATATTTGCACGCAATACGGCTTACCAGGATTTTAGCTGGTGGGCCGCTATAGCTCGTGACCTTTTACCTCTGGGTTCGGGATTGGCCAGAGGCACTAGAGGGCGTCAGAGGCTATCATTCTGCCAAGTCTGGGCTTTAGACACAATGTAGTACTAAGCCAGATGCATATTATGTTTAACATATTAGCTATATAAGCCCGTGATCTTTGACAACTGGGAGCGAGATTGGCAGAGGCCCTAGAGGGGGTCCGAGGCTACCTTGTGCCAAGTGGGGCTTTAGGACATTTGTAGTTACGGAGCTAGATGCCATAATAACTTTTCACATATTGGCCAATGTAGCTCGTGACATTTGACCTCTGGGGTCGAGGTACCCAAAGGCACTAGAGGGGGCCATGCGGCATCATGGTGCAACAGTGGGGGATTTAGGGCCTTGCAGGTCGGAGGTAGTGCGGAAGTAGGTGCCCTATAAGTTTTCAAATATTGGCCAATGTGCTCATGCTATTGACCTCTGTGGTCGAGGTTGCCCAAAGGCACTAGTGGGGCCATGGGCTATCATTTTGCCAAATGGGCGGTCTCTAGGGCATTTGTAGTTTTGGAGCTAGCCCTTACAACTTTGTGCTTAATGATTCATATATTGGCCTATGTGCCCGTGGCCTTTGACTTCTGGGGTCAGGCTTGGTCAGAGGAACTAGAGGGGGTCAGGGGCCATCCAAGTGTTAAGTTGGGGCTTTAGCCATATGGTAGTTACGGAGCTAGATCCCATTAAAGTGTTTTCCATATTGGCCTATTTAGCACGTGAACTTTAACATCTGGGTCGAGATGGCCAAAAGGCACTACAGGGGGCCATGGGCTATCATTGTGCCCAGTGGGGGCTCTAGGGCTTTGTAGTTTTGGAGCTAGAGGCTTACAACTTGTGTGTTGATGATTTTGAAGACGATTGGAAGAACAAGGAGCACAAATACCCGCCGCTTCGCAAGCGGGTATACGAAGAAGGAACTTAACAGAACGAGCACAATATATTCGAATGTTACACATGCAAATATAATTGAGGAAAACTTGAAAAGCGACATAAGGCAGCGTCATCTGGTGGACCTTACTGCAGCATTAGACACCGTGTGGCACCAGGGCCTGGACACTCAAGCTTCTCTGGACCATCCCGGGTGTCACCTTGACAATCTTATGTAACATGCTTGCAAACCGTAGTTTTTTTCTTAAGACCGTGATGGTCAGAATAGTCGTCTGCGTCGTATGAGGAACGGGGTACCCAGGGATCTGTGCTGGCTCCATGCTGTTCAAATTTGTATATCAGCGATTTACTCAACAACATCTAGACAATATGGCTACGCAAACGATCTTCCCTCCTCGACTGGGACAGCAACTGGACAGAAGTGGAAAGTACACTTACTACAGACATTGCCCTACTGCAGCAATATCTCAAGACCTGGAGACTCGGGCTGTTTGAAGCCAAGACCACCGCCACTACGCTTACACCTCAACACCAAAGAGGGCTATCGCAGCTTCAAATCACCTCAATGAGCGCCTCTTGTCATACAATCCTACACCAACCTACGTGGGAGTGAACTTGACCGGCCAGCTTATACCGGCAGCACCTCGAGTCCGCTATGCGCCAAGGTATCTTCGAGGAATAACTCCTGTGCGACTTGCTGGATGTCATGGGGTGCAAGGCCCAACGACCCTATGTCCACCACTGCATTGGCTTGGTCTACAGCACTGCCTAATATGCAACCCAAAAGCATGGTGCAACAGCTCTCACACAAAGGAAGCTGGGACCACAGTACTCAACAAAGACCTGAGAAACCATAACTGGCTGCCTCCGTCCTACCCCATCTGAATTCCTACCAAGTGCTTTCAGGCATTGCCACCTGCAGTACTTCGGAGAGAACACCCATACACAAAAACTAGTGCAATAAGGCCCTGCCGGGACAACAAGCACCTGCTGCATAAAACTGTAAAAATCACCCACCTCGGTAGACAGAGACTGCGCTCTTGCTGACCTTTTGCCGAGACGCTGCTAAACTCTCCAGTCCCCATTTAACATCTTATAGACATGGAATACTGCCTGGCTAGATACTCTAGACCACAATCCTCGAAAAAAAATGTTGGAGCCACTTTGACCGATTAGGAAAGGTGTGACCCCCTCTCCCCCAATTCAATGTTGATCCGAGTATTGTTGTCAACAGCTTGACAGGGCCCCCAAATTGATTGATGGGGAGTGGGGAAGAATTGGTAAAAGGGAAGACCTCTGCTTTCTAAAGAACATGACATACCCAAATTCGATCTATTTGTGAACATGGCAATGGTTCCAATATAGTGCATCAACTGTTCCAAATATTTTTTTCGAGATGTAGAGGCAAATGCAAACAAATCATCTAAATCACGTGTGGTTACTATATCTTAAAAAACTCCAAACAAGATATAGATACCAAATTTTCAGGATTTAAGCAATAGAATTATATGTACACGCACCTAACTCTTTTTGGCAAAATTATTGCAAATAAGGGACCGGTCAATAATTATACCGTTGAAGATTATACACGCACATATAACCACTCAAAAGATAACCCAACAAACAGAGTAAAGTAGTATTCGTTCATATCGTACAGACTTGTCTCTCCAATAATAGAAAGTCTAGGCTAGGGAGTAAATAAGAGCTTCTTTAAATAAGATTTCATCAAATTAAATAAAATTGACAGCAGTATAAACAAACCCCGGTTCAGCATGTTGAATTCAAATGTGGAAATGCAAGCTATTTTATCACGAATTGCCAAACCACCAAAGTAAAAAAAATGGACAAATAGGATCGGCAAATAACATATGCTGAAAGATTGTGCACTTAAAAAAAAGAGTATAAACGAAAAAGTCACCGTAAGACCAAACCCGCAACAAGTGATGATCTTCGTCTCTATATTCCTAAAAACCATTGCACTACTAAACCGAAGACTGCCGGAAGAAACACGGCTGTCGGGTGCTTTTTACCCTCTAAAAACCCACCTGGGAATGTGAAGTAATCATTCCTTACACAAGTCTCCCAATTGTATTCTTCACATTGATAGCCTGTACTTTGCATATGTGTGAGAGATAATTCTTTGGGTTGCGTCTTCATTCGCATCGCGGCTTTGACTGCGACTTTGACTGCGACTAATGACCGTATGGGCGCATTTCTTCATTAAGCGCGCTAATATTACGTATCGCTATCATTTTCCTCCATGCCTTCAGACTGAAAAATAACAAACAAAGATCCCAACAACAAACATCAGACAGAAAAATAACAACAACAAACACAAAGATCCACAGCAAACGCCACGGAGTATTCGTCGAAAGTGTTTGAGGATGGGACTTACTCTGGGAGAGCAAAAAAATCTGTCTTTTTTTCCTTCACATTTTGAATGTATCAACTTAGAAATGCCCTTTTACACAATATCAGTTTTAAAAAGAAAACAATTGCATTGCAAGCCAAATGGCGGGGAGGGAGTGGATAGAATATCAAAGAACATTGAATATCTTTTGAAAAAAAACAAAACTATAATTAAAAAATTTAAAACAAATAGTTAACGTCACTTTTTGCGGCCTACTTGTTACACTTGAGCTAATAACCTATAATACCGGCCAATGCACACTTTTACAATATTCTACTCTAGCCCGATACATGTGTCCAATTCGCATACTTAGTGCACGTGCTGTTGCCGACTCGGTGCTTTAGGTACGAGGTTATACAGTGTAAGTCCTCACGAGTTACACAACGCTTTTACACCAATAGAAACACACGTTGTAAAACGCTTAACATCTCTAAACTAAAAGTATTATTATAGTATACAATTACTCTCTTTTTCGGATGGTGTAAATCGCGTCAAAATTTGCCCTAAACGTTAACTATATTCGGAAATCGACATTAATGATGCAAACCTGTAAAATGTCATCCCTAGTACTGAAACTTGTTTAAAATGAAGAAAAAATCAAGAAAAGGGGCATTGTTTGTGACTGTAAACCGTGTGATGAAAACTCGCTAAACACACCAGCAATGATTATGGTAACGGGATTTTATTTGCCTTTGTGTCCGGCGAAGTACTCTCCCAGTTGGCTTAGGCAGTAGGGCTACAGACTGACAAACTGAAACACTGTTCGAATCCCGAAAATGTTATAACCACTTATATTATATTTTCGGATCGTTTGTGCTAACCCCTGTATCATATCATATTTTTTTTGTCACGATTTTGATCCTGATTGATTTTTATTTATTTTATATTTTTACTTTTTTTTGATGGATACGTTTCTTAATTAGAGGGTATATTTTCATTATAAGGTTTATGCAGAAGTTAGCCTGTCAAACCATACTCACCTGTACTATGTCCATTCACTGCCACTTAATTAGTTGGTCCTCTTCCTGTCGAAATCAATATCAGCAGGAGCGTTTTCCGGTGACTCTATTTTTCTTGTCAATGGTGTCTATGGGTATACTTTTTAAAGTGCGCCATGATTTTTGAAATATTGCCGGAAATGTCAAACTTACCTGTACCCTATACATAATAGTCCGTAACCCCAAAACAGAAAATGCCTCATATATAATATACCGTTTAATGTGTATAGGCCTACACTGCCACGCACAATCACAAGTGTATTCCAACAAAGGGGTTATTGGTGACCGGTCCCTAAATTTGTATTTGAGCTGTTGGTCTTCTGACGATGAGTTACTAATTGAATAAAAGTATGTAAAAATTTGGACCCACCCTTCTGTTTTAAAACGATATCAAGGAATGCATTAAGTGATCGTGTAGTTCAGCTCTTGTGTATAATTTATATATTTTAATGCATTCACCTGCCCTCAACATTTTACCATAATACTATGAACAGTCCCTTAAAAGCATGTTATTTTCATGAGATTTCTCCACAATGTGGAGAAACTTTATGAGATATGGTACTGAAACTTTGGTGTCTATTCTTGCTTAGTTTTAAAAATATATGCTAAAAACGTGAAATTAGATGAAATTTTTTGGAATGACTCCGACAATCCTCGACAAAAATGTTGGAACACTTTGACCGATTTAGGGAAAGGTGACCCCCTCTCCCCCCAATTCAATGTTGTTCCGAGTCATTGTTGTCAACAGCTTCGTCAGGCCCCCAACATTGATTGATGGTGAGTGGGAAGAATGTGGTAAAAGGGAAGCCTCTCTCTGCTTTCTAAAAAACAATGACTTACCAAATTCGATCTCATTTGTGACATGGCAATGGTTTCCACTATATTGGCATCAGTTTGCCAAATATTTTTTTCGCTGATTGCAGATCAACTATCTATACACCTAAAAACTACCTACCATGCAGCAATCTCCTCCGCAAGGAATGGGTCACCTCAAACCAGATTCGCACAAATCCCACCTTTTTTCTCTCTTTAAGACATTCTGTGGGGGCCAAATACGAAGTAAGAAATCTATTGAGTGTCTAATCTATATGAATTAACTTTAAGACACAATATTTGGGGTTCCTCAAAATCTCTCGTGCACCTTTTAATCTAAACATAAAACCCTAGGCTGAATTATAAATTTCACATTTTTGTACGCACGAAATCCTTCTCAGCTTAATCCTTTCACACGGGACATTTTTGATAGAAAGCTTTACTTAGTGCAAAAAACCTCAAAATTTTCAAAATTTTTAAGCCCATGTATATACTTCCTGTTGGCAGTCGATCGATTTCTGCACTGAGCATAGCTAACCTTTATCTTTGGTCAAAATCGCCGGTATTGGGCACGACAATCGCTTGCTGCGACTGAAAGTATATCATGAGCTTTCGAGACACGCCTGTTATGTGAAATCTCTCATTGCACCTTAAAGTGACAGGAGATGATTTTTTTTTTAGGATACAAAATTCTCTCAAATTTCACTTGATTGGTTGTAGACCACCTACCGAGAACTTTCAAAGGTTTATTGGGCAAACAGGTGCTAAAGAAAACCGCAAACCTTGTTTGAACTTACCTGCTATCGTAATCATTCCCTATAGAAAACCATGCTTTGACTTTCTGTCGTGCATGACAAACTACTAAATCATCATCTTATTACATAAAGACGGCTTATTCACTTCAGGTGTGATCTAATACATTGGTAAGCATTCCAAATATGTAAAAAACAGGGGTTCGAGAAAAATTGGGGGCACTTCTTTCTGGAAATCTCCTCATGTCTCTTTAGAGAATTACTCAGAAGTGTTGCCTAATGCTGCAGACTTTAACCTACTTTCCTGGTTTTGCCAATTTTTTGGACAAATACATTATGTTGATTAAAAAGCAAAAATTAAAAAATTCTAAATAAGAATGAGAATAAAAGATGAGATTTTTTGTTTTTGTAATCTTAGATGGTGTCATAATGGATGGCCATCCAATATTTTATTATGGTGGATGCCGGCTGTCGCCAAAACAAAAAATCTCATCTTTTATTTGCTAAGTGCTCTTGCCTTCCTTGAGTCAGTGACAATCATTATAAACGGTGGTTGGCCCCTTTAATAATTGCTGATATAAATGAAGGGAATGACAAATTGGTAAATGAAGGTATGGCCCTTTAAATGGTAAATGAAGGAAAAGTAAACAAACAGATATGGCACAATTCCCCAAAGTACACATAGCAGACTTAAGGATTAGCAGAGCAGTATATTTCATAAACTTTCTCCCTTACCATTGTGCTTATCCCAAACTTGGCCAGCACACAGGTCTGCTTCAAGTCTAGCTGTGAATGCTTGGTGAGGCTTAACCAAGTCAACCAGGGTAATATTGTAAAATGTGACCCTTGAATGTGTAGGTTCAATCACAGTCTTGGCTTCAACCTGAAAATGTACATTTATGCAAAATAATAATATGTTCACACCACTAACTCACTTATACACAGTAGTCTATGGGAAAAATGGCAACTTTGAGCATGTTTCGTTCACATTTAAAACTCTCACAGAGGAAATACAACAACATCACCCCAAAGTACAAGCTGAAATCACCAAATAACCAAATTTTGAACATATGATGACCGGAAAAATTTTTAGTTACGAATCACCAAACTTGCCGATGTCAGACCGGCAACCCAAGATTCTCTATAGTCGCCAAAGCTAGTAATTTGCAAATCGATGTGAAATTGATGACCGCGGAGTAAATTCATCAAATTCACTGTCCAAATGCCGCTTATTGTAGTTTGAGAAAAAGTACCAGTCTACCATGTCAATCATGAAATTCATCACTTCTCTTAATCTAACTTTTAGTGCATTTTCAGACATTTTAAAGCACTTTTTCCAGATGCCATGCAAGAAAGTAGTCCATCCAAGATTTTTGATCCCTACTGCATCCATGTTAGTGGTGTATACCTATAGCTGTGAACGCTTGGTGAGGCTTAACTAAGTCCACCAGGGTAATATTGTAAAATGTGGCCCCTGGATGTGTAGATTCAATCAAGGTCTTGGCTTCACCTGAAAATGTAATATTATGCAAAATATAATAGACTATGTAGCCTTGTTCAAGGCTGTCTGCTAACAACCGACAAACTTGGCTAATTTTTTTTATTGACATTTATTCTCAATTATTTTGAACATTGTGTTTGCAGGTTTGAAATGAGTGCTTTAGTATTGAGGGGCTACCCTGTCTAGAGAACGATTAAATAAACAAACTGGTATACAGCCTCCTTGTGGTCTGTTGTGTACACTGGATCTAGGAGCCTGCTAGTAGTCTGGGTATAAAACCACAATACCTATTGTGGTCAGGTGCATTGGCTATACTACTCAGGGTGACAGCCTTGCTCAAATTGCTTTGTGGTTTAAATCTTCCCTGTATAAAACTCAACTCATTTTTTTTGCAAATGCAGATAAAGCCTGACAGAAGGTTGAAGCATGGGACATAGGCCAGCTGGAATTAGAGCATCAAATTAGTGCTTGATAAAATGAATATGAATCTGTGACATTATTTTTTAATCATATTGTGAACTCTTGAATAGTTGGTAAGTGCCTGACAGGCTCAACTATGGGACATTTTCCTCTATGCTTTGGTTTCGTATCCCCAGGGCACTAGGCAAAACCGAGTGTAATTCATAATAAATTAAAGGCCTATCACTGATTTGCTAAATCATAAAAACAACAATCATCCCAAAAGCAGATTTTTTGCTTGTATGTACCAATCTAGGTTGTCCCCACATATCCTGCAAATAATAGGAAAACCTCAGAAGCAACCTACTAAGCAAAATCAACATTTTGTCATTAGTGTTTCGTCTCCGGCACTTATTACAACACATAATTGAAATGAGATTCGTACTTTGAATACTGCCGTTTTCCTTCCTTTTCTGTCATTTTTCGGTTGAAAGGAAGTATCTTACGAGATTTCTACAGACTTACCATTCACTTTTAATCTATTTCCTGCACAATTTCAAGAAACATAAAAAAAATTGACTCCTTCGATAAATCCACTGATAGTTTGCTTTAATGAAATCTATTAACCGTCTGTTCCCACAAAATGTTACCACAATTACAATTACAATATCGTGACCAATGGATCCACATAGACTTCAGCAACTATGGGCGATAAAGATATTCAACAATCACCTCTCATTGATAACTGCTACTGCAATGCTTTTCACAATATTTTGTCTTTGTCTTTCTTATTTTCTGCAATAAATCTTTCTGTTAACTATCAGGAACTGATTGGCATGTTTTATTTACCGTTGGGCTTTCATATTGTGGTTAAAACAGGTTCGGACTGGGACAGATCATGTGCATCAAGCAAGTCTGCGTAGATACTCCCTCTGATAAATACCACAGGTACTTTGGTTGACACATTGTGCTTGCACAAAAGTAGGCCTATTTCCGCAAAACTTCCCGTTCCCCTGGCTTCAATATTTCGCCCTCGACACACACCTTTGTTATCGGTGCACTGTTTGATGTGACAAACATTCTGATGCATCTTTGACAAAGTGCAATTCTGCCTTCCTTATACAATGTTAATATGTACACATACTTACCCCTGAAAACAACCAGGTAGGGTCTAGCTTATGTGCCTTTCTTCAGCTTGACATCGCCGCCGTAACTGAACCTAGGCCAAAATGAACTGATTAGGCCAAAAAAGTTTGTTTCCACTTATTAGCCCAAAACCTTATGCAAAATGCATTTTTTTTTGAAATGATTTCCAAAGAAATGCCACCAATCAGGTCAAATGGTGAGTCCACAACAGTTGCAAAACCGTATTTTACTGTAAACTATTAGTTTATACTAAAAAATAAGGTTAACTCGTATTCCGCGATGTAGAAAATATTTCCCCGCCTAACGTCGCTATACTAAGAAGTGACAAACTGAAACAAACTACAGCAGACCACCCCTAATTCAGCTCTGGACCGATAGGACTGAACTTTTTATTCACAGATATTCCAGGTTTAAGATTTTAAGAAATTCCTGGTTAACATTTAATCTCCCTATGGACATACGGACACTCACGATATACACACAACAGATGGACGGGATATATGAACAAAGCCTCATTTCATAGTCCCCATTCTGATCTTAGTTCAGGAGTGGGGGGGGGGGGGTGGAAAACAAAAATATTGATTGGATCACTTGTAATTTTTAACAAATCTATCTCTGAGGCAATTTTTTGTCTCAATAGTTGTCCAATTATGTGGTCAAAAGATAAGTGTAGAGGACTGCCCCATCCGCAAGTTGGGGCCTAATGGCACTAAAAAGCTAACTTCTAACCAAACCGTATAACCATAGGCATAAGATAAAATAACCCTAAGTGACCACAAAGGACCTTTGACCCCTTATCTGTTACCCCACATAAGACTCATTGTCTTAACGTACATGTATAGCAGACCAAGTAGACTTGATACATCACTTGCACTAAAAAGCTAGACATTTTAACCAAACGGTATAACACATGCACAATCAAGAACGTAAGTGGACCCTTGAATGCCCTTTGACCTCTTCATCAGGTGACCACACATAAGACTCATTGTCTTATTAACGTATAGCATACCAAGTCAAGTGAACTTGATCCATCACTCCTTGCACACTAACAAGCTAGACATTTTAACCAAACGGTATACACATTCACAAGGCGCGACTCTAAGTGACCCTTTAATGCCTTTGACCTCTCATCTGTTTCCCACTACAACCCCTTGTCGCAATGTCAAAGCTACCAAGTATATAACTTGATCCATCACTGCACTAAAAAGCTAGACAAAACATTTTAACTAAAAGTGTATACTAAAAGTTTGACATACAGACAGACAAACCACCATGGATCATGCTACTATCCACCATAAGGTCTTTCCGATAACATCAGATGACCTAAAATGCATGCTGTTAAATGCTCCAAAGTT
This sequence comes from Ophioderma brevispina, assembly GCA_023653785.1. Lineage (NCBI taxonomy): Eukaryota > Metazoa > Echinodermata > Ophiuroidea > Amphilepidida > Ophiodermatidae > Ophioderma > Ophioderma brevispina. The sequence continues at coordinate 1,926 of JAMKCH010020654.1, read as the reverse complement.
CAAATGTGTGCGCAGCCTCTGTGGAAACAAACTTGCTTTTTGCCCTGCATTGTAAATCATTAAGTTATAATATAGCCCTATACATGCCAATTTTCTTCCATGGTATTACCGGACGCAGGCTACCACCGAGTCTACAACGGATTACCTACCCACTAGACCAGGGGTTCTCTCAATTATTTAGTTGAAGAGCCAGAGAATGACGAACATTTTGAAAGTTTCCTAATTGAAGGCCAATACAACCTGCAATCTTCTTATGTCTAACCAGTGTTACCTTTTAGAATTTGAGCAAGTCGAGGGCCCAAAATCAATGGTTGGCGGGGCCGGAAATTTGGCCAGCGGGCCTCCTATTGAGAACTCCTGCACTAGACGTACACTCGCCAGCCAGGATTCTGTGTATTTTTGCTGTATAGATGGATAAGTGTACACACACCGGCTGTCTGCACTGTCGTGGAGTAGCTACGTCGTTACACCGGCTCTCAACGCTACGGGCCTATCACACACACCCCCACCCTTCGTGGTGAATCGCCCCTATCCAGTACCGCCTGGTGGTCGTGACCATATTGTGCCCTATTTCCCCTCTAACCATGAGTATTTGTATAATGTTATGCCCCATACCAGCCCTCGCTTGGTTTTTGTCGTAAAATCTTAAATCGGTTTTTTAAAGTTTGTTTAAGGTACTTGTTTCCGATTTATGTGGCATGTGGTTCTCTACTTGATAGAGAGCCTGGCACTTGCACTAGACACCACCATTAAGTACCGTGGGACAACTTGTTTTGCGGTGTGTGATGGTAGACGAATAATGCCTGTTTTGCAAAGCCCTATTGCAATACTGTAATATTGATAGTTAACCACTAAAATGGCAGTTTTCTGTTTATATTTGGAATGAAATGGATTTGAGGGTTCAAATTTCAGACGACAATGATAAAATATGGCCTTTCATCTGAATAACAAAATCGATACTACTTGACTTCCGTTAAATCAGGGGGGGTCCAAAGACGATCGGAACACGCAACCTTTTAATGGGCTGGCTAACTTCATTTTTTTCATCAATTGCAGAAGTTTTTTCCTATTTCCAACAAAAATGAACTTACATAAAGCCATGTGTTTTAAATTGACCTGTTAATTATACGTGACGCAAAAAGTTCATATGACATGAAAGAAAAATACATAATGCTCATGTTGGCCGTTCTTATAAATTATTTGGCTCCTATGATCATTACTTTGGATCAATCTTTAAAGGCACTGCATGGAATACAATTTGGAAAGTGTATTTTTTGTTCAGAAGTGGTTTACGTGAATATTGCGAATCATAGTGATATTTGGCTACAGGGCTGTTTGAATTATTAATTACAATCACAATGGTGTTCTGATATTCTCATTATTATCAAACTTGTGAGAAGAGTCCCCCAAGCACTTTGACACTATCCTAGTAATGGCAAAGATTTTAATGGGAATATTTTGAGCTACTGGTAGCTTTAATTGGATGATAGGGTTTTTATCCAGGGTAATAGGAAAAAAGAACCCAAAAACATTAACTTGTGAAATGATAAACCAACTTTTTGTAGTTTTCTACATTAAATTTGTTACTATACAAATATTGACTGTCCATATTGAGGGTCAGACTATGCCCGAATAAAGGGCCGTTAATATTTGTTTTTAAATACAATCACAGGATAGATACTTTCAGCTGCAGTAATGAGACTACAGCTAGGGCAGAAAATTTCTATACTGGTCCAAAAGGGATATACAACGTTTTAAATTATATTTGATGCGAAAATAATGAAACTATACCATGTCAAATGACTTTCTTTAACCCATCAAGAGGACAAGGATCTATCTATGAGTGAGGGTAATATAAATGACTATTTTTCTATTCTTACCACTTGACACACACACACACACACACATGTGCTGGAGAACAACAAA
>JAMKCH010020653.1:0-45790 GCA_023653785.1 Ophioderma brevispina | reverse complement strand
TGCCTATTTCAAAATGTCCACCATTGTTTTATGAAAAACTGCTATTGTATTTTCATTATAGATAGGAATTTTATCCAGGACTAAACGAAATAAAGTTGTACCTTCCTGAAGTGGGCTTAAACATTTAAGTGTCCAAGATGGCCGCCGGTAGGAGGCATGTTTTGCTAAATGTACTAAAATTGCCAAATAGATGGGGTAAGAATGCGGGTAATATTTTGATAGCACCAAAAAGAGATTTAATGACATTTGTGTATTGCGGACATGATCATAATCCATGATGGCGGCAGTTATACCCGCTCCGGGGGACAAAAATCAAGAAGATAACACCCTTGCACACCCTTTTCGACATAATAAGAACCATAAAGAAAACTATTAACAACATATTCCCACAATTTTCTTTCGTACTTCTGGATAATTGCAGACCACTCAACACTAGTTGACGCTGGGAAGGAAGCTGATCTAGGCAGTAGAGAGAGAGAAGGAGCCTGTGGTACAAGTCAGAAACAAAGATACCACTTGATGTGCTCGAAAGAAACTAAGGTCACCATATTTAATTTTTCCTTTCACATATAGACATTGTTTTTCACTTCTTCATAAGCATATTGGAAACAGCCATGACGTCACTGAGTAGTCCTTAAATACAGTCCGCACCCATTTATTATGATTTGATTGTATCAGGTTGATATGAGCTGTTGTCTTCCTTTGAACTATTATAGAGTTAGTTTAAACTACGTTATATGGCCCAAGTAGTAACCAGCTATAGTAACGGCACTCTCTAGGACAAGTCAATACCCCACTTTAATATTTTTTTTACATCTTGCAAATGATTTAGGGTCATTATTAGAAAGTATTGTTTAATAACGTCGAAAAGATGGGTAGGGCTGCTTTTCTCCCTGATTTACGTACCTAGAGCGAATATCACAGCAGCCAGCAAACTCCCGCTGTGCATGGATTACACCAACATCAGGTCACGCATTGTTGCCATTTCAAAACACGGACATTTACTTCGCATTTCCCAAGAAAAATCGATGACCGTGTAGAAATTATTTTGTCTAAAATGGTCCCTTTTATACCACCCGAAACCGTTCAACAGAAAAACTTCTAACCGGTCACATATTTTTGTTTTAAAACCTTATAATTAAACCCGAATATCAAATTTCCACAGACGCCTACTAAAGTCTGTTGAAGAGACTCTTATTTGACCAATGACACTCATAACAATAGCTCAGCGGGATGTTGTCGGCTGCTGTGAGCGAATATAATCACCGCCATCTTTAAAAACAAGCCTGCACGTAAACTATAAATGCCACAAATTCTTTTTGGAGCTCCCAAAATATCACAAAGGTTTTTATATCAACAATTTGCAATTTTAAGTTCTTTTGGCAAAATATGCCTCCTTGCGGCGGCCATTTTGGACGCCTAGATGTTTAAGCCCCCTTCAGGCAGTTAAGAACTTGGTTTCGTGTTGTTGTGGATACAATTTCTATCTGTAATGAAATTATAATGGCGGTTTTACATAAAACAATGGCGTCCATTTTGAAATGGGCAAGACACGCTAACGTGCAGTTTGTAATTTTAAGTTATTTTGGCAAAATATGCCGCCTTGCGGCGGCCTTTTGGACGCCCTAGATGTTTAAGAACCCCCCTTCAGGCAGTTAAGAACTTGGTTTCGTGTAGTAGTGGATAAAATTTCTATCTGTAATGACTTTAATGGCGGTTTTACATAAACAATGGCGTCCATTTTGAAATGGGCAAGACACGCTAACGTGCAGCTTTTGGGGCGGAACTACCTAAATCCTAGTCTGGGGGACATCCCCTTCAAAGGTATGATGGGAAAAACTTATCACTAATTGGTTGCAACGAACGGAAAATCTGATGGTGGCAGTTCATGCTATACTGGCGCAATACATGAGCGCACTGAAGCTTGATTCTGTAGTCTGTTATGTCGACATCCCATTTCAAGGGAACAATATTGTTAAATGACACGCTCTTAACCACCTGCTTTTTTTTGATGACCAATATGGCCATCAGTTGCGTCATTACGAAGCCCGGTTTCCAATCCATTGTATAGAGAGCAATGTATGACTCCCCGAATGCGCGGTTCAGCAAATCCACTACTTTTCATTACCGAGTAGCGCTTCTTTTATGATGTAGAGTTTCCTATTTTATTTTAAAACTATATTGCTCAAGAATCCCAGGCTCGTTTTAAATAAAAATTAGGCACCAACTGTATGCATTTTTTGATAAATTTATATATTTAAAATTTTAAAGGAATATAAACATGGCTTGTGGCAAAACTATAGCGTAAATATAAATGTTGGCGGCTTCCTTAAATCGTCTACTGCTTCGAATGTTAAGCGTGAAAATGGTGTTTTCTTCGCAAGGAATACTCCAATGACCATGCAAACCATCGGTCCGTCCTATCTAGGATATTTCATTATTATTGGTCACTAGTCTTCCAAACAGGCCATCGACCATTTTGGCGCAATTGAGTTTTTTTGCATATTTTGAAATATCACGAGCTCTTTACATATACCAAATATGAGCAAATACCATTCCAATTTGTTTGATATAATAGATTTTCACTTTTGGAAATCATACCCAAACGCCAATGAAAGTCTCCTCCAACACCAATCTGCACATTCGTCTGTTTTGCTGTACCTGAAAACCACCGCACTGCAGCTTATTAAGTGATCTATCGATCAATGGATATTGCTAGATTCATCTCCTTGCTCGATCAACACTGGTGGCCTATAGAAGTCTTGTCGAAGTTTATTTAGTACAATGTTTGTAGCTGTAATCTGAGGCGAATTTTTGCCACACTCAAAAATATTATCATTTTTCCAGTATTTTAACTGACAGCAATTCTGCCGATAATTAACTGTGAAATTAAAGTATACTGTCAAAAATTGATCAATCAAACACTGAAAATATAATATTTGGCGAGTTTTACAGAGATTGTTGAATGTGTAGAGATAAAAGCCCTAACGTAGTAGGCCGATCCACAAATGTCACCACAATTTTTACGGTGCATATACTGTAAAATTTAATTCAGGTAAAACATATGCATTAACTGTTGTGAATTTGAATTGAACTTTAAACGCTGTAGTTTGATTGGATTTTGTTGGCAGATGTGCTGCCACGTATTTACCGATACGATTTACGTATTTTTCCTGTAATACTTAGTATAGAGTCCACTAATGTGTAATGAAATAATGTTGATCTAATTCAAAGTTCAATGGAGCCTCTCTTATAATTTAGTCGTAATAGGCCTCGAAAATTGACAAAAATATTTTGCTATATTTTAAATACGGGCTACGCCCAAGTATTGTCTTTTTCTGATTCTTTTTTTAAATTTATTGTGAAGTGCACGTGAATTTTTAACAATGCGCAGTTATTTCGTAAATACAGATGCCTGTTAGTAGTGTATAAACAACAAAAAATATTGAATTTTAGCTGTGTTCTTTACCAGACGTAGATGTAAGATGTCTTGACTGACTAAGCGACGATCCGGAAGATGAGCACGGCAAAACAGAGGCCTAGCTTGCCATTTTGAATCGTGATTCGGGCAGATTTATTTTATTATTATTTTGTATTATTTTTAAGACATAATAGTTAAAGGTTCTTTTAAATTTTGTAATGATGCCACTATACTTTTCATGGATAATTTCACAAATACCCTTATTTCATTTAGAAGTGATAACACACAACTCATGTATGGTAAGTTACGTTAAATTGTGCACAAATAGTAACATTTACTCAGTTTTAATCCTGTGCTCTGCAAAGGTTGATTGTTTGAAAGTTGTAATAAAGTAAAAAGATTCACATCAGCTATACAAGTTGGCAATTCTAAGTTATAACAACAAGAGAATTTGTAACACCAGAAAGGACATAAACAAGCACTAATGTAGTAACCTATTTCACTTCAATTTTTATAGATAGTTCAAAAACCTCTTGTTGAAACCCTTTCACGTTTTGGTATGATATTTGTCCATTTTAATTTACAATATATTAATTTGAAAGGAAAATAATGTATATACATAAATTCAATGTTCTTATATATTCCCTGTATGGTAGCATAGTATCGTGAATATTAGGTATTTGGGTTCATATCAGAGGGTCCCAGGTTTGATTCCTAGTTAGATAGGCTTACATGTTTAAAAGTTACTTACATGATTAATTTACAGCCAAATTAACCCTCGTCTACCGGAGCCATTTTTTTAAACAAAACTCCCGAAGCAAGAGGGTGGGGTGGTTACCCCTGTGATTTTCGTTACTGGACATCTGATTCCTGTAAATCTGGTATCAAAGGATAGCTTAGAGTTTCTTCTTTCCATTGGTACCAAAATAAGTACCAACATCTCCATTATGACGTCACTATGACGTCATATGTTTCCCGAATGGGGGTGGTTGCCCCCCCCCCATTACTTTGGGATCACCTTTATCTTTCCTATGCACTGGTGGATGTTTCTTTTGAATGAAAAGGAGCGGAATATGTCGATTGACAATACATTAAATAACTTGGCACCAAAAAGGGGGGGTTTTAGCAAGCCGGGGAAAAAACCTGAAGGGGGTGGTAACCACCCCCTCCCCCTTAGGTAGACGAGGGTTAAGATCAATAATACAATGTAAAACATAGTACATCAAAATCTTTTTCGTTTTTCCTCTTTTCTTTCCTATATTTTCACACATACCTACGATATTATTTTGAGTTGAACCAACTTAGTTGATTTCACTAACTTGATAATTTCTCTGCGTTTACTAAATAAGCGCGATAAAGTAATGTGATTTTGAGTACATGTAGACAAATTATCATTCACATATCCAGCCATCTCAATTAAAATACATGATTAATGGTAACTTAAAAGATTACTCATTGAAATTATTCAATAAAATTTAATGCAACCCGATTACACTTAATTTTATTGAGTAGATACAGGAAATTCTTTGCCTTTCAATTCCAATAACGAAAGCGGTTTAATATGAAAAAAGTCTCATTCTGCTTTTTCAATAAATACCTTTGATAATCGAGGAATAATATGGGGCACTTGAATTGAAATCAAACGTCAAAAGTCTTGCCGGCAAACTCCATTTAACCTCAAAATGGTTCGTTTTTTACTCATAGAAAGTTTCAACAACAAATATAAGAGCAACCTACTCTAAGAGCGCATGACTCAAAGGTGAAACATATACGCAATGAATTGTTTGATGACACAAACAAGACATATACATGTGTATCTCCATTTCATTTCAAATTGTTCTGAGATAAACTCCGAAGTCGTCTATTTTTAGAAACGTCATTTGACACTAATTGGCCCATTAACCACACATCTGGGACGTCACCCTAATGTTTTTTCGCTCCATTATTTTGCACGAATGGGCGAACGTACAACAACACCGCCATTCGTATAACTCAGAAAAAAGCGACTGTTGCCGAGTTTTACGAATGGCGTGTGTTTGGTACATTCGCTCCATTCGCGCAAAACAATGCAAGAAAAACAACACAAAAAGCAGGAATACATAGGGACACAATTAGAAATAGATTCGCGTTTGATAAAAATTCACATGGAAAATAAACGATATCATACCCATACAACGGGTTAATTTTTGGTTCGTTCCTTTTTAGGTTGTGTGTTGTTGTTTATTTTCTAGTTGGAATTATGAACTCTCCCAAGAATGTCGTACTTTTTTTATTATTTTGTGTGACTTGGAGTATTTCAATACATTTTTAACTAATAAATTCTTTGTGTTGAGAGTAATTTTTAAATGAAACTTATTTGATCTATATTTCATGCCTGGTTGATCTACGTTTATTTCATTTATCCTTCCAAAATTGGTTTATCGTGTACTTAGGCCTAGATATTTTTGCTCATATTGTTTTTTTAATTTGTCAAAGAATCTAACGAAACTTGCTGGCTCTTTGTATCTTTTGTGCGTTTTGTCTTTATATGTATTAATTGTGTTTTCACTGTTATTGATTTGCTTCATCATAATCCGTATTTTTCTACTGTAAAATTGGTAAAGTATATGATTGAATTTCAGTTTGTTTCATATGAATTATGCGACGTAAAAATTTCATTTTTTTCATTTTAAAAAGACACGAGGACATTTCTAGGAAGCGCGCCCCATTTTTTTCGAGCCTGAGTTTTTGCATTATTTGAAATGCCTATCAAAATATTTGATCAAAATGAAAGTGAATATTAAGCGAATACACACGTCTTTATTAATAAGATAATTTGTTATGCTTTGCTTTTTCTGTCTTGCACGACAGAAAAATCAAAGCATGCTTCTTATAGAGGGCCAATTTAAAGGTGCACAACGAGAGATTTCACACAGGTGTTCCTAAAAATTCGACAGACTGATTTTGCCCTGATGTAAGGCTTCCATCAAACATATCCCCATATAAAGAATTAAGCTGAAACATGTTCTTTGGTACAAAAATTGTGAATCGATATAGGAGCAAATACAAAATTCAGCTATGTTTTACATTGGAAATATAAGCAAATCAAACTCCTCTTTTTTCTCTTTTAAGGCAGTTCTGTAGCGAAATACAAGGCAAGATAATCTAATATATATGAAATTACTAGTATGACACAATATTGGGGTGCCCAAAATCTCTCGTTGACCTTTAGTCAATAAGGCCTATGCGCTACACAGTTTTCATGTTGTACAGTAACAACTTTTTTTTTAAATTTTGGTTTTAGGGTTAGAGTGTTCGTGAGTGTATGTCATATAAATAAAAAAAAAGTCTCCTGTAAAATTTTAAAGGGGCGGTACGTATGAACTACTTCCCGACGACATTTTTAGTCGGGCCACGATTTTTCAATAAATTGAAAAAAACTTTCCTTAAAAAACGAATGCGGTTTAAAATGCGATTTGAAAACATGTATGCAAGGCGTAAAGCCGACATATTTTTGGCCTAATAGGAAAAAAAACGAGACCACGCACCTCACACTATACCAGTTCCTATTAATCCTTGGCATATCCAGGGAGAAAAATAACTACCGATGAAATCTTGTACCCATATAGAGCCATTAGTCGATCAGTTATATTCCCGAATTATGATTATGCCATCGGCATTTATGGATATATGGGTTATGGATACAGGCCTATTTACAGATCATCCTCCTTCGGTTAAATCCATAACTCCCTAAGATTCGGATTTGGATCAGATCCACATCATGTTTATTTCATTTAGAACAAACAAATCTTGATCATAAATACAATAAAAATATTACAGGGCATCCTCAAGTTGCAAGTGCATTTTAGCTTGTAATTCCAAGAAACGGGTTCAATCCACTGTGTATAGCAATTCCCACTACATACACACACAGGTAGCTACAGGTGTCTGCTTGGACCCTATAAAGGCCCGTGGTGGTAAATAGACTGATACCACAATCCTGATTCGTTTACACCATTAGCGGTAATTTCATCATAGCACTCAATGACGAGTAATCAAATATAACTGTACCATAGATATTCATCTGAGCTAAACTGTGGACAGCAAATCAACCACGCACCTTACAATGAAATCTGCAGTACGAAAGCTGATGCGGGGGGACTTGAAATGCGATCAATATTGAACCTAACCTTTCATCAATTATACAAATCAAGAATGTTTGTCCAGTATTGCGTTTCTAAAGACTCTTAATTCACACCATACCTACAAACCTTTGAATACATATCCGGCTTCAATCGGTAATTGATTATCTTGTGAATGAGCAAATAACTTCAAAAACACTCCATTCGTGCAAAATAATGGATTTCTTAAGTTAAAAAAAAAAAAGCAATAGGGTGAAGTCCCAGATGTGGGTGATAGTCGGATTTACACTCGTAACTCTCCATTCGCCTTCAGCGATGAGATGGCCTTCGGGGCTAAGGCCCTCAGCCATTCTCAGCCACCGATTACGGAGAGGAACTGTGAATATCCTTTACATTTATTACTGTCCTATGGTTTTAGTTACTTGAAATGAGTAAGCCTACATGAATATTTTTGATGTCTTTTCAGTGGAAGTTGGAGCTACTGAAAACTTAATAACTATAAATGTAAAAGATACCATAGATTAAAGGAGTTGTTTTTAGTTTTATTGTACTGAAAATAAACAGTATTCATTATACAAAACACGTGGCGTTCTGTGTCGATCATTAGAATTAAAGTTATTTCGCCGAAGCCTCGTAAATTTAAAGGACTTGATAGTAAGATAAAGCTTTCTCCTTGATAAACTAGTGGTCTTTGCAAAAAGTATCAAAATATCACCTTCAAGCAATCAACAGAAAAATCACAACTTCTTCCCAACCTAAAGTGACAGGAGGAGTTTTTTTAGGATATGAATTTCTCTCAAATTCAGGATCGGTTGTAGCCCAACTACCGAGAACGTTTGGAGGTTTATGGACAAACAGGTCAAAAGAAAACCGCAAACCTGTTTTGAACTTGCCTGCTATCGTAACAGTTCCCCATAGAAAACAATGCTTTGACTTTTCTGTCGTTGCACGACAGAAACTACTAAATCATCCTCTTATCATAAAGACGGAGTATCGGCTTATTCTACGCAGGTGTGATCTAATACATTTGTAAGCATTCCAAATATGTGAAAACCTAGGTCGAGAAAAACTGGGGGTGCTTTTTTCTGGACAGTCTCCTCATGTATATTAACGTTCTGAAAGTTATTATGTCAAATATTCAAAAAAAACCAGGGTTTCAAACGCTAAAAAACGCTTTGGATATCCTTAGTGTACTTAGACACTTGGGCGGATGCTGCAATTTGGAAATACAGCAAAATACTGTAAATTTTATGGCCAACTTACCAGGCGATAAAACCGACTACAAATGGAGCTTTTATCGATTTTTTTCCAGAATCAACATACGTACATTTATTATGAATTTCAATTATCCGATTAAGTACTGAAGTTTAAAGGGAAGAATGCTATAATTTTGACAAGCAAAATTCTGGCAGCAATTCCTCCAACAAAGCCCATTAAAAAATCCATCTATTACAGGTTTCCATGCAAATAACTGTATATTTATAGCTGATGCTTATTATTATTTACATTAAGTATTAAATATTTGATTAAATCAATTCTAATACAAAATAAAAATTGTAGAACCTCTCATTCCTCTTTGCTATTTAACGGGCACATTACTTGCCTGTAAGAGAAATGACACCTTAAGAAATGTCTCAACCTTAACACTAGATTTAAGGTCGCCCCTTGGGGAATTGTCAGCTCTTTTTTACAACACTAGATACACTACGAATTTTGAACAGCTAAATGGCTTGTGGGGATTGTTTTTCCTCATCACCTTAGTTGTTGCAACGAATCAGGTCTGTACAAGAGCCATGTGCCTTCTAGGCCAAAAGCAGATAATTGATTAACGAGAATTGTTATGTCGATGACCTGTTCACTGATTTTGTATTATGCATTAGTGCACTGCTCATAAAGTTGTTACTTAAACCAGCTAGAGACAATAAGTAAGCACTGCTATTATCTATGATTAAAAAAACGTGCGCTGTACCTAGCACACTAAATTACTATATGTATATTGAAAGGTGAACGAAATATAGATAAAATAATGTTTCAATGACTATCGTATTACCGGCTTGATAGTTAATAAAAATTCTGCGCTCTGAAACTGCAGAAAACCATAGCACAGACAAGAGGGTATTAAGGACGATGGAAATGGGAAGTAAGCAATAAACGACAAAAAAACAAAAAAAAAAAAATATAACTTTATTGCGGTACCGCAATACCGTATTCGGGTATAGACTGCAGTTCGGCCAACAATTTTAACCCGCAACGTAGATGCAGTGAGATCTGAACGAACTTTAATCAACATTACAAAACTGCTGAAAAAGAAATGATTCTTTTCTTGTCTAGTCTTTCCAATAGGTTATATTTTTTTAAGATGGATGACATAATCATGGTCCGATTTTTCGTAGAATGTTAACCCCCGCGTGGAAGGTCTAACAATACGCGATAGGTTAGGGGGTTTTGTAAGTAGAGTTTGACCGTAGAAATTGTGACGTCGTCAAACTGCGGGTTTGGATAGGAAAGACTAGTAGGAGCAATAGAAGGCAATCCGTAGGATAGTGTGTGTGAGCTTGTGTGTCGATCACAGGAATGTTTTATAGTGATAACAATCAAAAGAAAACACATTTTAAGGTGCAGGACTTTTCCCTGGGGTACTGAAAATGAAAGATTCTTGCGGCTACCCAGGCAAATCGTTCTATTTGGGGGAGGAGGTAAGTGGGGCACTGGAGCGGCTAGGGCGAGGTTGTCGAGTTAGAGTCAACATAGGTTAAATAACAAAATGACATCTCTATACTTGCGTCTATTATCAAGTTGGAGTGACGCCATTTTGTAAATTAAGTTCCTTTTATAATGAAAAACCTTTACGAATGCAGAGGTGGTGCGGCAAATCACCAAAATTTACCGTACCAAAGTTTCTAACCCTAAGTGGGGAAGCAGAATCATAAATAAATTTATTAAAATAGACACAAATACTTAACTTTAACGAGCTGCTGTTACTTTTCAGTCGATTTCAGAGAGTGTTGAGTCAATCCCACAATGCACCTGTACAGTTTTGGGGAAAATTCACCTCAATAGGGTCGATACAACGATGATTCATCATACCAAACTGCTATATCAGTGAGCATCATTGATATAATAAACCTGACCCCCTTCTACTCTGGTGACCGTATATTAATTTCGATCACCATACAACGTCGTTACCTTCGTATTACCTATTATGTGGTCGCGATCTCTTCGTTACGACCTATCTCGATCCATTTTTTTGACCTTTTAATGTATTGTGGCTTATTAAACTTTTGGAACACGTTTTATCCATAAGTACCGGCATGTGTTTAGCACAGTACGGTATAGATCATTGCTGTGCATCATTGGATAGATTAAATAACACCTTAGGGTCAGAAAGAATCTAGGGCTTACTAAACGACGCCGTCGATACGACGAGAAGGCCTACAAAAATGGAGTTTAATGTCCAGAACTGGTCACTGCTCCACCAAAGAAAGCAAAACAAAAAGCAGTCCCGCAAACAATCTGTCAGCAATGGAGTAATTTGCCCCATCAAAAGTTATATACTACCATTTGGGTAGATGTTAGCATGGGATCTCAGCGAGTTCAAATTGCATAAAATCCTTCACGAGATAGAATTGAAGAGTTTGTATACAAGGCCGGGGAAACGGAACTCTTTTAACTGAAAGAAGACGGACCATGATAGTACCGATTCTGTAGATTCATCCAAAAGCGATCTTCAAAACATGTGACCAGATCGTTCCACCAAAGAGGTCTATATAGATAGAGAGGCAACGTTACGTATCTTTAGAAAAGCACCGTTCTAGATGTTTTGCCGACCCACAAAGAATAAAATCTAGAGTACCAACAATAGAAGCAATGGCTGCTCCGCTTCTTCCCACATACGTGGGTGCCGCTTGAATCCACTAATCGGTAGTAGTGATCTAGTGATACAAATTAATGTAGTGTTAGAGGGGCCAGGTGTAATAATAGGTGTACCTGGATCATTGTGTTAGATACTCTTGTCTCATAATGCAATGCGCGCTTATGGTGAAAAAGATGTATTCATTGAGGGTGTTTGGCGGGGTTTTTATTTAAATCAAGACGCATATGTGTCATTTCATTCGTTGTTGTGTGGCCATTGGTAGGACAAAATTTAACCACCCAATAGCACCACATCCAACAACTGAATTTGGAGGATTGTTTGTACGAATTGAAATTATGTGTGTATAGCAAAGCACCCAAACTGATAATTCTTCCGTGGACAAGATTAAATATCTCTCGCCTGTTCTCTTCCACCTAACTCCTCACGCAACCACTGAGTGTGCGAGACGAATACAGAATCTTCCGGGACCCCAACAAGCGAACCCTGTAACATGTCAGCGCCCAGCAAGGAACAAAAACCGAACTGGTTTGAATGACCGTTTCACCCATTGGTTACTTAGCATGCTATCAATGGGACAATACCCCGACAGATACTCGTCTGATCGCTTATCTCAATAAACCATGATAACTCGCGCAAATAAGAACGATTAGTAGCTGCCCCCACTGGGTGATACAACAAGAACATGGTCACATGGATGTGAACATATATATAGAATGTATACAACATAAACTTTACTGTCAAAGAGCAGCTATGGACTTTAATAAACGAGAGATAATGGAACATCATCATTTGTCCGATCACCCCCGCCCATCCCAGCCTAAAAGATCGTTTTTCGCTGAATCTACTATAGAGGCATAAGTGGATATGTGCCATCAGGTTTACCGAACGTGACAACACGTATAATTATTACAGAGATTAATTTGATCCCGGCCATAACAACATCATGTATGAAATTGGAAAGTTATGGATGGTGAACTCCACGTCAGTTTGGTACACTAGCAGTTGTTATATCCATAGCTTTCATAATAAGCCCACTCAGTGACCTTGCATGGAATGGTTGTTTGACGCATATCGTGTAAGCCTTTTGTGGCTTTAAACCCAGTCTATGATGATGTTATTGTCATTCAGGTCGTTATAGATCAACTAGACCGCGGAACCGATGGGTTGACTGCGGATATAAGCAATCTGTGTCCGTCATTTATAGACCGGATCGTATGTCCGTATTGCGTTTTGTGTACTTATCGCTTTTGTTCTGAGTGGGGACAAACTTCTTCAAGGCATGAGACTTGCATGGCTTGGGTTTGGCTTCATGGTCCGTGATCACTTGAGGAAGTTGTTCTTGAAAAATATATCAATTATCTTTTTTTCGGGTTTAAAACCAGATTTTTAGTACAGCAAGGCAAGATAATAAATTTGTATATTCAGATGGCTGACGGTAATACCCGTTTGCTGTTTGATTTAGAATCGTGGATGGACACATTATTCGAAACCTCTCACATTTATTTCTACTAACATCAGATAGTTTGAGTTGTTAGATGGATTCTGGTATTACATTCGTAATGTATTGCAGTTGATTGTTACATAGCATCATTGTAGAGGATCGAGCAATTGTTTGTAGCATAAAAACAATTTTATTTGGAACATACATTATTTAGTTAACATAAGCTCCATCACGTTCATAAAAATATTGGCAGCACTTCATAACTCAAGAACTAGGTATCCTTTCTTTTACCCTATGGTATTCGTGTTTCATATTTGTAGTGATTTAGCATTCGGACATAACTGTCTTTTCTTGATTATCTGCAGCATGTTTTGGACTCTCCAGGTTGTTTAAGTCAGATATACAGCTTGAAAGTTTTCAAAGAGAACGCTCACAAGCGCTGGATGGAATCTTTGGATCAAACTCACAGAAAAGTTGAGTAGCTAGCATCAGCAACAGTGAAAGTTAACATCGTAATTCCTAATACTATCACCGACTGGATAAGTATACAGACCTTGCGGCCTACAAGGGAGACCTTGAGGAACCGTAGTAGTGAAAATATGCTGCTGGACATCTGTTTGTTAACCATTACTCGGGGGTGGGTGTGACTACGAACAGTGTGACACATACCAAGCCAGAGTAGTGCCTGTGATACCAAAACTGGTTCACGACTTTTAATCAAAATGGCATAGTCAAAAGTATCAAAGACAGCACTCAAGTCAAGTTCAAATTGTTGTATTCCTGATGTGGCAATGAATTTGAATGATATTAGCAAACTGACATAATCTCTTAAAGGCTGAATCAAAGATTTCCCGAGGATGGCGCCCTCAATTTTCTACCCAAATAATTGTTTTTTGCATGTACATAAAGCTTGTCCACATACTATTACTGAATATCTAAGCTCAAATGGGTGGATTGATGCGATTTTTTTGACTACTTGAAGGCAATTTCAGTCTTTAGAAACTGGCCCAATGATTTATTATTGTATGTAATTGTAGGCAAACATGTTTCTTTCATGTTTAATTCCCACATAGCTGTTTTAATTTTTTTAAATCAAATCGATTAATGCGAAAATGGACATGCTAACGATAAAACTTATTTTATCCGCTGCGGTTAGGTTATCAGTCAATAAAGTCGGAATTCCAAACGGGAACCTAGTCACATTGCAGAATAGAAGGTATACCATCAGCGTGTGTGGGTGAATTCGAAAACATCCACAAGGCAAATTTAACTAAATTAAATGCCCACAGTGAAATGTTAAATATATCAGGGCTTACAAGAGATTTTGCATTTTATTGTTCGGATTCTCACCAATGAATTTTATTGTTACATATTTATTTTTTTTAATGAAATGAGTTGACTCAGCATTTTCTAATTCCGAGATGTTCCGCTGTATACCAAAAAACGAATCCACGTATAGATCTGAACAGGGTTTAAAGGCTTTATTCCGTCCAGGCCTCGACAAGAGTCAGCACTGACAGTCATATTGTACCTAATCTTTTCAACCTTATGAACAAAAAAATCAGGAAATCAATGGCAAGATCAGGGTCAGAGTTAGCGCTGGGTAAAGCTCTTGAAGATTAATTCAAATGAATTTTAGTGTTATGAACATGTCCTTAGTACTACCAGACGTTGTACCTATCTCTGGCTGGATCATATTTGAGAACCACTATTGGACACGATAAGAAGAAGAAGTACTACAAACAAAGTAAAGTCCGTTCGTGCGTGCAAGTCCAAAAATCACAGTGGAAGATCCGTCTTTAACCAGCTGATAGTTTCATCATCCAGGTTGATCAGGCCTGGAATTCCTCTTGGGGACATGTAGACCTCACAGTCATCTATGATGTGGCTAATGGTTTGTGGCTCTCCACAATCGCAGTTTGGTGAAAGTTCAACTCCGATCTTGTGAAGGAAGTTCTTTGTACGACCAACGCCAGTTCTGAGTCTGTTAAGGTTGACCCATGCTTTCCTATCAAGGTCACAGCCTTTGGGCTTGGTAGATGGGCTGTCCACAAAGTAAAGTGATTTGTCAGTAAAAAGTCACGTTTAGCATCAACAATGAGTTTACTGAGTTTGTCTTTTTGAACAATAAGAGAATTACAGTCATCATCAGAACGTGATTTGCGCCATCTACGTTCAAAACGCCCCTGGACCCGCCTCTCCTGGTGGATCGCACCATCCTGGTGGATCGTACATTGGCCCCTGACATTTTTAAAATTTACAGGCCTGTAGCAAATATCAAATTCCTGTCTAAAATCATTGAGAAGGCGGCGTCATGTCAGATTACGGACCATGTCGACGGCAACTGTCTTTCCGAGGTTTTTCAGTCCGCGTACAAACGGCATCATAGTACCGAGAGGCGCTATTAAAAGTGCAAACCGATATTCTTAGGTCTTTGGACAACAGCAAAGCCGTCTTCATGGTCTTACTCGACATGTCCGCCGCTTTCGACACTGTTGATCATGATGTTTTGTTGAATAGGCTTGAGCATCGTTTTGGCATAGGAGGTGCTGTCCAATTTTGGTATAAATATTATCTGAATAATCGCACTACCCGTGTTGTTATTAACCATGAATTTTCCACTGAACATGTCTTGAATTATTCATTGCCACAGGGTTCTATTATTGGCCCACAAGGATTCACCATGTACATTACACCTGTTGGTGATCTGATCAGAGGTCACAACATTTCCTTTCATGATTATGCTGACGATATTCAACTCTATGCTGAGTTTGACCCAAAGAGTTTGAAAGACCGTCAGCGTGTCCTTGATAACCTCTCCTCCTGTATATCTGATGTTAGTTCTTGGATGTCCAATAACTATCTTCAACTGAACCAGGAAAAGACTGAATTTTTCATTTTTGCAAACTCTCGTATTTTGCCATCTTTGTCTAATGTGAGGATAAAGATCAATAACTTATTTATTTATCTATCTGATTCTGTGAAAAACCTTGGTGTCACCCTTGATGGGTCTCTTAATATGTCCCATCACATCAATACAATTTGTAGAACTGTTAATTTTCATTTGCGCAACCTATGGCGAATACGCCGTTTCATTACTAAAGAAGCTTGTCACTATGCCGTCTGAGGACTGGTCCTCTCCCGTCTCGATTATGCGAATTCCCTTCTGTCGGGTGCGCGCCAATCTGATATCAAGCGCCTCCAGTGTCTTCAAATCAAAGCTGCACGCTTAGTCTTTGCTTGTGGACGTGACCAGTCGTCGGCTGGCTTGCTTGACTCTTTACATTGGTTACCTGTTAAAGAACGTATTTGTTACAAGATTGTTTTATGCATTTACAAGTGTATTAATGGTGAGGCTCCTTCATACCTCAGTGACCTTGTTCATTTACACTCTGTTTTGTTTCTGAGGAATGTAGACCAAGACTCCGTTCCTTTTCTGATCGTACTCGTCTCCTCGTTCCACGGACTAAATTAAAAGCTGGTGACCGCTCCTTCGTTGTTGCGGCACCAAGAACCTGGAACAAGTTGCCCACTGATCTTAGAAGTGCGGATTCTGTTTTGGTCTTCAAACGCCTCCTTAAGTCATATCTTTTTCCTCGTTAACATGTTTCTCTTTGTTTTGTATATTCACTTTTGTGTATGTAAAGCGCTCCCTTCCTTGTGGAGCGCTATATAAATGCTCTGTAATAATAATTATACCAAGGAAGGCAAGTCCTAATGGTTTGCTTCTTAGTGACAACAGGCCAAACTTCGTCCAAATCAAAAGATGCAAGGGTCTCATAAAAATCACAAAGTGTGTTGGATCAACACAATCGACAGGGACCGCACGAAGAGATTGAAGTGATTAATTGGCAAGATTATGAAAAATCACGCGCGTTTTTAGAACCTTCATAGGAGGGTGGTATTCCGAAAACAGAGCACATGAATAATGATGTAAATACCGCATAGGATGGACAAGGGCAGTTTTCTGAACAATACCATCATGAATTTTAGTTACAAAACCTATTGATAAGTTGTGTGCCGTGAGGTCTGTTAATGGGGGTGGGAAAGGGCACTGGCGAATGAAAAAACGTTGAGTATCATTAGTTCACAATCAACGGGAGTACAATGGATTTTCTAACCTTAATTTCACACTGATAAAAAATCTCATTAAACTCGACCCAAAATGCACAGTTTAGGCCAGATTAGTATCCCTCTTGATAACAGGTTCAACCATCCCTTTACTAATTCCCAAACAAAGAATGCCCGGGATCATCTTCACATGAAATACAGGCCTTGTCTTTCGACTCACATTCAGATTCAGATTTGTTTTCCATCGCATACAAAAATGATAAACAATCATTATAAATATATGAGAATAGTACAATGGGAACCGTGTTGAAAGGCAAAGAAACAAACTAGCGATTTTTGGTATTTCCCACTCTTTTTACCCTAGCGGAACTGCATTTAAAACGTCCATTCAATGTGCGGAACTAAGCCATCATCTGTGGTGCTAAGTTCATGAAGGTCTTGATTGCATGTATATTGTCCCCTACGTTGATACGCAGGGAAAATATGCCATCGCCACAATTATCTGTGTTTCGTCTACGCAACCATTGTTACCATGCCCACATGTTTACACTGGTTAGTATTTCAGATTTAGTGAATGAAAGGTACTCTTACTAACAATTCTTAATGTTATAAAAACACTAAGGAGACTGAGAATTAGGCATATATTAGTATGAATGTCGGACTAAATTACTATAAGAGTTCATTTAATGTGATACCCACCCCACATTAGTAATATTTGTTCATTTCTTTCAACCCTTCCAAGCTCATTTATGTCTTATAATCAAAGATGTATAACAAAAACAAATGATATTCAAAGGTGAGGTGGTGACTTTTTGCGCGGACATAATTTAGACTATGGGACGTAGGCCAAATAACCAACTATATAACAAAATTCTGAATGATGAGGTTCAGAGGGCGGAGAGGAGATGTGGTGGAAGGGCCACGGAGAGAGTCAGTCGGGAAGAAGTGGTAAGGAATTGAGAAATGAACATAGGAAGGCTTGCTGGACCCTCGGAAGTGAGTGTTGAGATGATTATTGAGAGTGGAGAGATGGGATTGGTGTAAGATGGAGTTGTGTCAGAGGGTGTTGGATGGAGGAGGAATTGCGGTGGGGAGTGGGCTGTGAGTGTGTTCGTTCCAATTTTAAGGGCAAAGGGGAGGCAAATGAGCTGTGGTGCGTATAGGGGTGTGAAGTTGTTGGAGCCATGTGATGGAAATTGTTGGAGAGGGTACTATAGAAACAGAATTCGGAGAATGAGACATAGTGAAAGTGGATGAGATGCAATTTCATTATGCCAGGGAAGGGAAACGATAGATGCAGTGTTTATTTTGAGGAGGATGCAAGAGAATATCGAGCAAAAGGAAGAAGCTGGATATTGTGCTTTGCGGACCTGGAGAAAGGTTTGATTAGAGTACCGAGGAAAAGGAAAGTGATGGAGTGGGCAATGAGGAAGAGGGGTATACCAGAAGTGGTGGTTAGAGCGATGATGATATCTGTCTGAAGGAGCATATAATAACACGAGTTTAGAGTAGGGTCTGAGGGTTGTCTGAGGAGTTTGAGTGAAGGTGGTGTGCATCGGGTTCTGTGCTGTCGCCGTTGGTGTTTGCAAATGTGGTTGATGTGGTTACGGACAGTGCAAAAGGGGTTGATGAGTAGAGTTGTATGCTGATGATTTGATGGGGATTTTGAGAAGGGCAGAGAGAGAAGCAATTGGTGAGAGTGCAATGGTGTTGTGAAATTGATGGATAGAAGAAGACTGAGGATTTGATGCAGAGTTGGGTTTGGGAGAGGCGGCTGAACGACTGGCGAAGGCGAATGGTGTAAGGTGGTAATGGGCACGTGTGCTGAGGAAGGATGAGGAGCAGGTTAAAAAAGGGCTTTGAGTTGAAGTGGGGGGTTTGGTTTGAGGAAGAGGGGCCGACCAAAGAGGACTTGGAAGCAAGTGGAGGAGGAGGAGGTAGGATGGTTGGGTTGAGGATGGGGCAATGGGTGAATGGGCGAAGTGGGAAGGAGGGAGAAGGCGGATTGCTACGACATGTGAGGTGAATCCGGCCACCCCGGGACAAAAACCGGATTAAAACTTTGGTTTTACTACTACCTACGACCAGGGCCTAGGGAAAAACCAAGTGTAAGTTCATAATAATTGATGTAAAATCATATAAAGGTCTGTCCCGGCGCATTACATAAAATGCACATTTTCTTGAAAATAAATAAAAGGTCACCTCATTTTCTTTTTCCAAATCATTGACCCAATGGATATGTACATACTTTAGCAAACATTAACTAGAAGATATTACAATGCCCGGTAGTACCCGGTATGCAGAGCCATTTATGCAGGTGTTATCAAACCCCACGATTTCCCACAATAACTAACCAGTTTACATATAATTATAGGTCTGTTGACCACTAAGTTTCTTCTGAAAAACGCGGTAAATGAATAGAAAAGAGGTAAGCAATAGGTTAGGATTTTAATTCTGCACAAAGTTGTTAGGTCAAAGCTTGCCCAGGAACATTCTCTCATGGTGTTTGTTTCGTCTTTTATCGTTCTTTATCCTTGCGAATAAATGATGAAAAATGGGGTCAAAGTTAATTGACACACGCCTATAGAAGATCAAGATTATTTAGTTTGTGAATGAAGGATACGATTTTGTGCTTACGTCGTAAAAAAAAATACTTCGTATAAAATCGGCGAGGTGGTAAACATCTGTATATTTCAACCGCAAGAAATATAACATGGCCCTGCCACAGGAATCTGAAGTGTTTTCCCACAGCATACGGGCAGTAATGCAATATTCTTTAGCTCCATTGTTTGCTAAGTTCTAGTGTAGCCATCGGTCACTGGGGAAAATAACATTGAAGTGAAATTTTATTTATTTTCAAGAAAAGGTGACAGTTGTATTGGCCGGCAACAGACAGTTATATGATTTAAATATGAATTCATTTTGTTTCCCCCAGGCCCCTCGATGGGGACAACCAAAATAAGAACAGCATAGAAGGGACATACCCCATAGTCTATTACATTTTCCAATATGTGTCTTTCACAATCGTGGTTTGTTGTATAGACAAAATGTTTTGTCCGGGGCCGAGGCGCAATGTTTGCCTATGCAGCCTGCACATCCATTGCCGGTAAATATAAGTGATAAAATCCCTGCTCAAGATGGTTTAAAGCAAAATGAAGACCGGTCTGGCTTAAGAAGAGATATACAGATGAAGTAATAACTAAAACAACACAAGTTTCACGTTAAAATTACCACAAAGGTGACAAGTAGATTTTTCTTCCGGCGACATTCGATGTGCCATCAAAAAAGTATTTGATTCAACTAGAGGTATTACTGAAAATTTGAAAAATTAAATTACTCGATTTTCAATTTTATCGAGTGTTGTCAAAAAGGCAACAGTTAAAAATCTCGGTATATTTGAGATTTAAACTTTTATCTTTCGTGAAAATACTTTCTTATGTTACAAAAATATTCGAATTTGAAGATATTTGACATAATATATTGACTACAAACGGTGTCATATTTAGAGCGTCCGGCCGTTTTAGTGTCTGTCGGACGACCACGAGGTTTAATCTGAGAGTCTGGCGGATACTAAGTTCTGTGTTTAATTGTCCTAGGACTCCTGGTTTTAAAATGAGCGTCCCCCATAGACTCGGTTATAAGTCGTTTTTTGTCCACAGGAACACTACGGTTTAAGGGATCAGAGCCGTCGGACACTGAGTTTAAAATCTTGACGGGTCCGATCCGAAGGATAATAAGTTTTAAGTTCAGGGCCTAGGACTCCTGGTTTTTAAATCGAACGTCCCATAGGACTGTCGGTTACCAATTTGTGTTTTGCCGTCTGACACTGAGGTTAAATCGAGGGTACGACGGACACTAGGTTCTACGTTTCATTGTCTAGGGTACTCCGGTTTAAAAGGAGAGGACTCGATTCTTGTGTGATAAGTTGTTCTTGTCCGTCGGACACCAATGTTTGAGCCGGAGAGTCCGGCGGATGGCGATAAATATTTCACTGTCCTGGGACTCCTGGTTGTAAAATGTAGCGTCCCATAGGACTGTGTTGTGCTTAAATTGTTTTTGTCCATCTGACACTAAGGTTTAAGAGTGAGAGTCCGACGGAAATAAGGTCTACGTTTAAAGTCCTAGGACTCCTGGTTTAAAGGGAGGACGTGTGTGAATATGATAAGTTGTTTTGTCCGTCGGACCCAATGTTTGAGTGGAGAGTCCGGCACGGGTATGAGAGAATATATTTCACTGTCTGGGATCCTGGTTTTAAAATGTAGCGTCCCATAGGACTGTGTGTGATAAAAATGTTTTGTCCGTTGTGTGACACTAAGGTTTAAGCTGTGAGAGTCCGACGGACACTAAGTTCTCGTTTCAATGTCCTAGGACTCCTGGTTTTAAAGAGCGTTCCCCATAGGACTGTGGGTGATAAATTGTTTTTGTCCTTCGGACGACCACTAAGGTTTAAGTGTGAGAGTCCGACGGACCTAAGTTCTACGTTTCATGGTCCTAGGATCTGGTTTTAAAATGGAGCGTCCATAGGACTGCTGTGTGATGAAATTGTTTTTGTTCCCTTGACATGAAGGTTTAACTGTGAGAGTCCGAGGACACTAAGTTATACGTTCATTTCCTAGGACTCCTGGTGTAAAAGGAGGTTCCATAGGGACTTGTGTGAATAAATTGTTTTGTCTCTCGGAACACAAGTTAACGTTTTTTATTTCTTTTTGAAGAGTCGACGGACACTAAATTCTACGTTTCATTGTCCTAGGAACTTCCTGGTTTTAAAAGGGAGCGTCCCATAGGACTATGTGATAAGTTGTTTTTGTCCGTCGGATGTCCGTCGGACCAATTAATTTCAATCTGAGAGCCAGTGTTGGGCACTATATGGGTAGGGTGTTCGAGTGTCCTAGGACTCTGTTTTGAAAGGAGACGCCCACCGTAGACCCCAAAAAGACATTGCGAGCAAAACGAGGCCTGGTTCGATACTTCTCCATATGATCGAGCTGTTTGATTATTCACAACTTTGCTTATGATCTAGTGGTTATACTCGTCTCAAATATAATGGTAATTCCATTGTACATGTACAATTCCACACCGGGTACAAAAAATCACAAATATATTATCATTTCAAAAAGTAACTTCGTGCCACCGTAGCATTTAGTATAAATTGTGACAAAATATTGTAGGGGTAGATAGAATTTGAATTCGCCCTCAAAAAGTGGCAATTTTAACCAATCCCTTTCTCATTAAAATCTTGGTGAATCTCATGGTCAATAATTGCATTGAAGATTGAAACTATTTACGTTAAAAAACTGTCATCTGTTTTTTTTTTTCAACGTGACAAAATGGTGAATGCAGACCCAGAAGTTTGACGCGAGTCACGTAACGCGAATCATTTAAAAAAAATAGTTTCAATTTTGTTTAATATTTGCTGTATGTTATATAGCTGTCTTTACATTGGACAATTGGCTGACATTTGAGAAGAAATGATGGTCATTTTAAGGCCTAAATGAAGATGTTCTTCTGACTAACGCGGTCAGTTCATTTGGCAACAGGTAATTTTGGCGTCCCGCCAAACTTAAGGTATACTCTATTTTTGAGGACCTTAGCCACACGTGTTCGAGACGCCCACCTATAGCTTACGATTTTCGGTGTTTAACTCGATACAAACTTACCTGGAAATTTCACATCACGGCGTTTCCAAATTACGAGAAAGCAATCACCCACAGAAACAAATTGAAAACACTCTCCGAATCGTTTATATTGCATTACTTAATTATAATTTTATTATACAATATTCAATTATGGGGGGGTGCAGAGAACGTAGAAAAAAGTGGACTTGTTGGTAAACATTGGACTCGTAAACCCCCTTAAAAATGGTACGTTATTACGACCTATTGAACACCTCACGCCAAGAAGTGGACTTCTGTCAAGCTTATAAATTGGACTTTTGTCAAAATAAATCGCAAAAAGTGGAACTTTTGCCCTTTTTGTGGGATTGAGGGGTGCGACCTACCCCCGCCACCCCCCCCCCCCCCCCCCCCCCGCGTATGGGCCTGCGATTATGGAATTCTAAAAGAGCACGAGGTTGAGTTCAACATTCTTTCTTCTTTCTGTAACATGCCAATGCAATATCTCAGATATGCAACAGTTCCATTGGACAAAACTGTCACAATGAAAATGACATAATCACAAAAACTTTTGACATGACCACGATTCAGTGTCAAAGGTCACGATAGGGTCACAGGGTCCAAACAACGTTACCATGCAAAAAATCTAGAATTAGCTCAAAATCTCAAAACTAAGGCGGGCTTGTAGGGCTTAATCAACACTACAAGAAAGTCAATTATAACTTGGTAAATATGACACAAGATTAGGGGGCATATGGTCAAAATACATCAAATACGTTACACGCAAATCACTACTCTACAGATTACATAGTATGATCAAGTGACTCATGTACGTGATGTAGTTTGACATCCTTACAAAAAGTTCTTATTAAAAATGCGATCAAAGGTCATTTTGGGGTAAGAGGGTTCAAAAGTTCATTTTACAAAAATATGCTACTCTCCTACAGGAAAACCTGGTATGAAGCAGCTTGAGATCTTCACCAAAGTTGTGCTCATGCGTCTAGGCTCATCGCTTAGTCCAGCTTCTCTGCATTTCTGACAATTTGGAAAATAAGAAAAATATCTAAGGTTGGCTATCAGTTTTATGTTGAAATAACAAGCCTACTATCTGTCTGTGTTCCTGGTTCCTGATTATTTATGCCAAGAGCAATAGATCCTTGGACAATTGAGGTATTGAGGTCACAGGTGCACTGATTGAAATTTAAAAAATGCAGCATAAAAAATATCCCAATTATTGCTACGTGCAAAGGTATAAAAAGTCAATTGTGACATGGCTGTATAATGGTATAATAACGGTACAAAAGATAAATCTAGTAAAATTACTGTACTTGAAATACGTATTTATCTTTATTTTTTCTACAAAAGGTAAATGACATGTAGCGTCATTATTAATACATATATTTGGTGCATTGTAGCCAAGGTTCTAGCACACTACCCAGGTTGAAGTTCACCGATTATTGAGTGAATTAACGGAATGTAAAAAAATGGGTAGTAGGTTTGAAATTATTAGTTATTGTATTCCGAGGTAGGGTGAAATCTTCTCATCTCAAAAATAGCAAATTGAGGTGATATAATACCATAAAATTCAGCAGAATGTAAAAGAAAAGTGGGTCTAGCATCATACCAAGTTTGAAGTTCATTCATTGGTCAGTTAAACATGAGATACAGTCAATTCGTCTCCACTTTGTTAATTGATCTGACAAATTAGGTCATATAATTCAAGTGATATGTACCACAAAACAGTGGTAGGGATAGCATCTACCAAGTTGAGGGTTATTGGTTTGCTTCATGAGGGTACAGTGAATTAATATTTTTGCTATAATAGCAAATTATGTCATTATAATGGCTCTAATATTCAATGTGTGAAGGAACATTGTAAGTTACCATAACTAATCAAGAACTATCCTACAAATTTAAAGTCCATAAATACATAGAAAAAGTGCAAGACCTTACATGCAGTTGAAACAGAATCGGCCGGTGAAAAGTCGGAACGGTAAAACATGCCTACACGGCTGCTGGCAAGTTCATGGCTGGCTAAGCCTTGGGAGGATGGTCGCCATATTGGTTGCCTTAAGGATGGTTGGACATTGGTTGCCATAACGATGGTTGGGACATTGGATGCCATAAGGATAGTTGGACATTGGATGTCATTATGGATGGTTGCATGTTGTTAAGCATGGTTGCCACAAGGATGTTTGACATTAGGTGATGCTAGTAAGGTGTGGTTTGATTTGAACGAATGTCCCAATACATATTTTATATTAAAGGTAATGACATCCATGACAGGCCTTCAACAAAGGTGGTATGTAGATTATGTGCCCATATGTGTTAAGGTATACAAGCAGTCATTGTGGCGTCATTGGATTGGAGAGGAGGGGAGACCCCTGATCAAAAAGTTTTGGAAATCTAAAAACTTAACGTCATTTGTGCAGCCTGCTTTCCTAATGAGGCATGTATCTGTGTTATGTGGTGCGACATGATAATGCTAAACCATTCATGCTCATCACGACATGCTCCCAGGGGGTAGCGCGTGAGTTTTGCAAATTTGAAATTTTGGCCAAAATTCCCAACATACGAGGTCTGCTACATAGGTTGTAAACTTTGTAATTAAGTAGTAGTTAGCAAGTTTGAAGTGTATAACACGTTTCTGAACTTGTTACTTTTCCATAATGGGCGCTTTACCGAACGTGTGTAGTGATGAAGGCTGTACCTATAGTTGTAATAAAACCAGTCTTAAAGTGAATTTCAAGTCGCAAGTAATTTTCATTCCGACTCCTAAGAAGAATACTGGTGGGTCCGTCCTCACCAAGCCACCTTCAACTGGTTCGTCAGCCACTCGAGACAGTACCACAGTTATCGTGTGTTACGGCAGTCGCGGGGTTCCCTGTCACAGCAGTTATACATAACGAATTAATTTTGTATGTTGCAATCAATGTCTTATAGCGATAAACAACATGGAAGTCTTTATTCCGTAATATAGTTAATGCGTGCATGCAGGTTTTTATGGACGAGTTTTCAAACATAAAGTCAGGTTAAATTGGAAACTGACAACTATACGTGATTTTCATAAGCTAATATATAAATGTCAGGTCCTTTCTTTCGCAATGTCGTGTTTATACCGTTAGACACCAAATAATATTGTGGAATGGAGTATATTTATATGCTGATGCATCCTTCGACCAAACATATTGAGAACTGAGAAAACATTATTTGGCTGCTTTTGAGGTCTGCGGGGAGGAATTTTGATAGTGAAGTCTGAAACATGGAAAACCTACGAGAAAATTAACTCTGCTTTTAAACTTGTAACTAGTGTTTCTTGCCCAAGAAGTGATAAAACGCAAATGGGGTCTTTATTTAATTACTCATATCCATCGATATCGGTCTACATTCCTTTATTGTTAGTTAAAAGTGCGTATTGTTGACAGATATATTCAGACAAATCAAGCCGCGTGCAGAGATTTTGTGCGTCTAAGGGCGAGTGCATTGGACAGAACATTCAGTACAAGTGCATGAGCGCAACGAGTAATGCGCAGTTTTAAACTCATACGCGACAGGTTTTAAACCACACATTTCACCATTCTTAGAACAAATTATTACTTAAAACTGCGGCAAATACGAACAATATAAATGGCATCTACCACCAACGAATCCTGAGAAAACGGCCTTAGACGCAGTAGGTCTAAAATAAAGCTTGTGAACATCAAGTGTAAAAAACAGATGCCACATGTTGGTTTTCGTTATCAGGGGCACGTCGTGATGGGTAAATTTGGCGTGTTGTACCATGAATTGGCATTGAGTTCTACTGATTTCCCAGCAGTTTGGTTGCATTTCAATGTGTGTAAGACAAAAATTTGCAGTAATTAAGAGCATGCCAATCAATCACGGTCCTTATTTTTTTTCCCAGGACATATTAAAATGTTGCAAATGCTCGACAATAAAAAAATGGGCTGTATTAAAAGTTGAAGCAACTTGAGTGTTCTTAATTACCTTAAATTATTGGTTGACTGCTCTTAGGAAGACCGCTTGAGATCACGGTTAGCGTTTTCAGGATATTTCCCGCCATGTAGGTAGTTGTAGGCAATCTATGGATCCATACTGCTGAACAGAAATCAAGTACTCAAATGCGGCCGATTGAAACCAAGCACGCAAAAAGCCTTTGCAGGCATTACTTACTTCATTTAGCCATTCATGCAACCGATGGCCAAAGTAAAAAATATCAGGAATATTACAGGTGGGTGATTCTTCTGACTGTGAATATCCCGCTATTCACTTTCAGTGATTGTGTGATAAACGTTCTAATTACAGTAGTTATTTTAATGTAATGGTTTAAGTCAGAGAGGAGAATCGCTTTGTTAGTGTTCTAACGAATCCCAAGCTGGCTGGGTCATTATGTGAACCCATTACAACGAGTGCAGAATCAACAAAATATTTTGGCACACACTTCTGTATCATTCTACCTCAAAATTAGGCATTTATCATTAGGCCTTAGGCAGTTGATCAAAAAATTGGTACCCCTGACAGGATAGCAAACGATACTATTTTCAACCCCAATACACTAACATTGGCACAAAAATGCATGATATAATTTCTGGAATGGTAGCTTATAACCAGCTAGCAGAGTGAAGGATTATAAAAAGTGGTCACATTGGAAAATAAGACAATCAATGTCGGAAAAGCACTACCATATGGTTTGGTTGGATCATCAAGGTTGTGAAAAAATATAGGCCCTACGTTTGTGTGCTATCTACAGCCTACTTTTTTAACAAATACCAAAGCAAAACTGACAAAAAAAATAGTAAATAAAAACAAAAAAACAAAGCAGATTGCTAAACGGTCAACAAAATCAATTTGATTTAAGCAAACATTTGAAGTAGGCAAAAGTGTTCCTTATTTTAAGGCCTATTAACTCAAATTGGCATCCACATTTATTCTACATTTAAAGCAAATGTATATTTGGCCACAGCAAGAATTTGCCACTATTTTGCGTGTAGTGTCGTTTTGATAACTTTCAGGGGCCGAAAAGTCTCGGCCCATGCATATTTTTTTCTACAATAGGGGACCTGATGTGTTTAAAAAGGGACATATTACAGATTGCATGTAAAGTCACTTAAAGACACTATCAGTGATTTAAAAATATTTGAAAATGCAAGGAATAGCTTTCAGGTGAAGGCTAATCTGTAGAAATCTCTAAGTTACCCTTTCCAATGAAGAATGACAGAAAAGGGAGAAGAACAACCGGCAGTGTTCAAGATACGATTCTCCATCAATTACGTATTGTGTAAAGTGTACGACCGGACAGTAATGACTAAAAATTTCCGATTCTGTCCTTATTTAGGTTGCTTCGGGTCTTATCATTTGCAGGATGAGGTTAGGGATACATGTACTGTTACATACATGCAAAAATCATGATTTTGATGATTTTTTCGATGGTCTTGATTAGCAATCAATGATAGTGTCTTTAACAAAAAAAATTAGCAAATTTTATATATACTGCAAGAAATGCAGCACCAAAGCAGGGAGTCGAACCCGTGATCTATTGATCATACTATAAATCACACAATTAAACAAATATTACTAAATTACTATACTTACTACCACGGTCTCGAAGGTCTTCTTACCACTACACCAAAAATTAATGCCTCGAAATCGGCCTGCCTTTTAATTCACTAAATCCTTCGTGCGGTAGTGTTTCTATATTCATATGTTAGATATATATTAAAGGCATATGACTTTACGTCACTGAAGTTACAGAGTCCTAGGGTACGGAGGACGTCAATCTTCCATGATAGACGTACGGAATCTGAGGTCCCCCAAAATAGAGGTCTAGTCTACACATAATTGTTTCAGATACTGTATATTCATCGATATTTCAGCAATAGGTCCCATGGGACCAGCTAATATCAGAGAATGAGGTACATAGGAAACCCATGTTTAGTGAGTGTCCTACAGACAGTAGGTTGACAAAGATCGATATGGTCCCACGGAAAATGGGTTTATAGAGAGCGAGGTCGACGGACGGCACATTATAGGGCGAGTGTCCGACGGACATGCAGGTGTTCAGGAGACGGGGCGTCCGGGGATGGACAGCAGTTTCAGAGACGGGGCGTCCGTAGGACGCCCAGTCTCTGAAACAGATGTCCTACCGTGACAATTTTTATTAGGTTAGGACTCTCGTTTCTTTACACCGGCCCTAAAATTCGTAGATATTTGAAGTGACACAACGCACGAAGGAAGAATATGGGGTTATGCAAAGATATATTCTGTTGGTACCAATACCACTTCCGCGAAAATGATTTAAAGCCAAACAATCTTTACAGCCTTCCGTGTCGGGCCTGGGGAATGTCAGCTCTGTCTTTACAGCACAGATAAAACTAAACAAATTTTTAACATTCTTTCAGCTTGTGGGATCGTTATTCCTAGTCACCTTATTCGTACTTCAAAGAATCACTCTGGACACCGGACTTTTATTATTTTCCTAGGCCCAAATACAGCATGATGTGATAAACCATAATTTGTCTGTTATGTTGATGACCCTTTTCAACTGAGGTGGTATTATGCCGCCCATACCTTAGCGAGGAACATGGACTTTACCAGCTAGAGCTACGCCGCACAAGTTGGCACCGCATCATTGTGATTTAAAACACCTAGGACTGCATACAGAGACACAAAATTACTAGTCATGTATCATTAAAAAGATGAAAGGAAATAAGGATTATCCTGTTTCGATAACTATCGCTATTACATATCGGGGTATTTTTAAAGCAACTGACGTCGGAATTGCCTGAAAACAGAAACACACACAAGGGTAAGGTTATAAAGGAATTGGGAAAGGCAATAAACGACAGGGGTAGGTAAATAAGTTTATAAGACGACATTGGCAGTCGAAAATCCAAGCAAAGAAATTTTCTAAGTGTTAAGTATCTACGCGATAGTAATGCTTGATTCGAACATTTAAATTTTTCGAAAACTGAACGAGAAATAGTTTTTGGTAGAGATTTCGAGTAAATTAAACATTGACTATATTTTTGTCAGCCACCTTGTCATTATTAATCAACCTGATGTCTACACCATAGCTATTCTTACCATATCTCTTTTTGGTTATTACCATGATATAACACTCTGAGTAACCCAATCAAAAATAGACCTTCTATATGACATCACCTCTATTTTTTAACCATGTCTCTGATTGGCTAATTCATCATATCCTTACGGATTAACAACTTAGTCAAAGACATTTATGTTGAGATTGAAACAAAAAAATTGACATTGTTAACGCTGCTCAAGAAAGGAATGAATTTTTGATAGTTTTTGTGTCATTATCCTTTTCTCTAGGTTTTTTTCTCTTGATGAAAAGCAAATGGAGAAGATGATGAATTTGCAGGTTGTGGTGCCTTAGAGGACCACAAAGAGGATGGTGAAGACTTCGCTTACACTACTCCATCAATATCTATATTTAACATTTTTATGAGTTCATAGTGTTAAAATTATTAACGTTACCTCCCAGAGCAATAAGCGAAGGTAATGCCCTTAGAAAAAGAGTTCCTGATTAATGGTCGGGATACACATTTAATTAATGTTTGGTTGTCCTTTACAACATTGCATGTGAAACCATGGTTATTTTGGTCAAGAATATTAGAACTGTTTGAAGAGCGCCCCAATTTTTCAAAAAATTTAGATTTTTACACGGTGCATTGGTAACTAGTAAACAATTACCTGTGAATGGTTAGGCTCGAAAATGTCTGTGTCTCAACAAACGAAGGAATTTTGAATTAGAATAATTATTATCGGCGATCCCGATCATAATTCAACGGCTGCCTGAGAAACGGCCTTCTAATGTGAAATAGCCGGAAATGGGGGGCCATGTACGGGTCTACGTCATCCATTAGTTGGATTATTGTCAGAAAATCAAGTTAGATGTTATTTTCTCTCGAGGTGGCACTATTCATCATGAGGAAATAACGTAGCATTTCCGCTCTGCCGTTAAGTCCAATCTGGGATCCAAATTCTAATTACAAAATCGCCTTATTTATGATAAATACGCATTTTTTAGCATTCTGGTTCGCAGGTATAGTTTCCTAGACATTCACCAACGTAACTGTGCACAAAATATGAAATTTTGAAAATGGGGGGCACTCTTTCAAAAAATGTGCCATTCTTACTTTAATGAGGATTTTAATGTTTAATTTCTTGCCAAAAGTTGTATAAACAACAACATATTTAGTCTTTTCTCTACTTCTTTGTCCTATAAACCTGTAAAAAAAAAGGAATACATTGTGTTTTATTCAGTTGAATCTCAATCAGGAGGACATGTTCTGACAGCAAACACAAAACGTAATGAAGAGGTTGCAAAGACCCGTAAAACGTCTAACACGAACGCCTTTCTTACGGTGTCTGTTCAAAATCACTCTCCTGTGACAAGATTTTAAATAGACACGCGTAACGGTAGGTTAATGCGTTCGCGTTAGAAGTGTTTATGACAGCTACCGTACCTACACATCAGTCTCAATAAGGTGAGCAATTTACAAACGCATCACATATTCGTTACATAGGAACCCCAAAGGAAAAAGGAATTTCGCCATAGCACAGTAGTTAGCAGAAAAGGGGGTGTATTGCGAGTTTGTTCAGATTTGACACAGCACGTTTTCCCTTATTGACGTCATCAATAATCCCCGTTAAATTTACATGACGCATGCAGGGGAAACACGTAGCTGGTATTTCCAAACGCTCCAACAAAAATTGCAGTTAACCTTTATTTATTTCCGTGATTGGAGTGAGAAATGAGGGAGAAACTACTGTATTTGACAGCCACAAAGTGCAGAAATACTCTTTTGCTGAGGGATGCACTCTACTAGATGAAGATGGAGAATGGTGAGAAAAAAATGGCAAAATTTTGTTATAAGTTCACCTTTTTAGTATATAAAACCATGGATAGCGGTCCGACTCTTTGAATTTTTTGACCCACCAACAGATGTTTCTCATGTTTATGAACCTCCCGCGGCACCTTTGCAGTACCTTCAGTCAGCATGGATCGTAGTTTATTGATGATACCAACTTACACGTAACAGATTAAAGAAAAAAACGCTAGGTTAAACGGAAGCTTGGTTTGGACTGGAAAATCAAAAGATACAAACCCTCTCATGTGTGCGGGTGTGTGTCCGCTAGGGTTAGGCTCTGCGACTTATGTTGCTTCAGTTATGTAAATAAGTTGCTCTTGAAAGTCATTTGAAGTTTGTTCGCATATACTAATCAACAGGTAAAAATGAGTGAGTCGTAATTTCCCGCCTTAATGATCAGCAAAGAGTTATACTGAAAAAATGTTGGTCTCTCGATTTTACCCATCAACGACTCCTGTCTCTATGTAGTCCAGTTGGTGTTTCTTATAATGCCGTCTGTATCTTTGTTGATTGATGATTCATTTTAAATGGCTATTGTCGTTATCAGGAAGTTGTGATTCAATGATTGATCAATTATCATCATTTAGTGTAATTATTGGAATTATATCTCCCTGTTATTGTTTTGATACAAAATATTTCATAGTGTCGATTATTTTCAGGAGATTTTTTTTGGACAAGTAAGCATATGAAGCATATAAATTCTGAACAAATGTGCTTGAAGCCCCATTCGTTGCGACAAGTTTCGTATCAAGCTCCATTCCTTTTTTGCTCTCTACTCATACTCTATATTCTCTTATTTCTTTGTCTCTCCTCTTCTTTCCTATCTCTCTCTCTCTCTCTCCCGTGTTGCTCTTCTGATTGTCTCTAAATTATTGATACCTGACATTATTAGTATTAGTTAATATCGGTAATAAGTTTAGAAGATTAATTTTAGAGCTATAATAATAGTACTAAATAGCTTTAAAACATAGAAACGCGACAGTGCTATTTTGGCCGCCTTTCAAATTATAGTGTTGGACATCAAAGGTTTAATTGATATTTCCCAGGGTCTTGTGAACAGGAAACATTCGCCGGAAAAGTAACGGTACTTAGCATAGAGAGCGTATAGCGACCTGTGTTGTCTCTCTACCCTCTCCCAATTTCAAAATTTGCCAGGAGAAGTGGCTAGATCATGACGAACCCGTGAGATTAAGTACATACGGCTGAATGTTGTTTAGCTGAGGATTTCGGCAGACCACAGATTATAACAAGTTTGGAAAAGAAGCTTATAGCAAACCCTTGTTTATGCCATATAAAAGTAGGAGTCGTTCTGGCTTATTGCTTGAACGATAGTTTCTAGGAAGTAATTTACAGTTGACCAGTCATAGAATGAAAGATGCCTTAACCCAAACCTAATTGCAAAAAGAAGCATTTTCTCCAGAATTGTATGAGAAACCTTTAAACAACATATCAAAAGTTTGACAAAATCAAAGGAGGAGTGGATAAGGGGATTAAGTTTAAGCAGGGGTCAAAATTTAAAAAAGACATCACCGTCCAAAAAGAATGCAAAAGGTTCGTACACCTTTTCCAGGATAAAAAAAAAAGTATAGTGTATCCTATCTGCCGGTGGTATAGAGTTCAATAGTTATCAGACTTTAATCTGAGAATCAATGGGTTCGAGTCCTTTTTGGAGGTGTTTGCTTTTGTTTGAATCGAAATACTTTACATTAACAAAACAACATAAAAATTTAACTACAAAAAAATATATAATTTTTGGTAAAATTCAAATCCATCAAAGTGAAAGGCTAGTTTCTGCATTTTATTAAAAACACCAATTTTAGCAACTCTTATCAAGCAAAATTGGGCTTTCTTTTTTCTTGTAGTTTTGACAGGCAAGGTTTCGATGTCGTGGAACACAAAAGGTAAGAAATCTAGCCTCCTTCATTAAAAAATTTAAATTTTCCACACCATATATGGAAATATTATGATGAAACTATAGATTTTGTTACAGTTACTTAAATTATTCTGTTCTTATTCAATCTGATGCAAGGTTTTGTTTTCAATGTAAACTTCATGTGAGATCGTTAACATCACCGATAAATCGATATCTGCCTATAAAAATCTAATGTTTGCCATGAGACGACTTGCAGAGCCCGGTTAGATCAGTCGGTAGAGCATAAGACTTTTAATCTGAGGGTCAAGGGTTCGAGTCCCTTATTGGGCGTTCCTTTGTTTGAATGAATAACTTTACATTTAACAAAACAACTAAAATTCAACTACAAAACAAAACCAACAAAAATAAAATCATCAAAGTGAAAAAGGCTAGTTTCTGCAGTTTTTTTTTTATTTAAAACACGATTTTGCAACTTCTTATAAAGGGCAAATTGGTTTTTGTTTTGACAACAGGCAAGTTTTCGATTTCTTTGAACAAAAGGTAAGAAATCTAGCCTCTTCTTAATAATGTAAATATTTTCTCCCACCATATTGGAAGATATTAGATGACACTTAGATTTTGTACAATCACTTAAATTATTCGATTCTTATTCATCATGCAAGATTTTTTAAATTTAATTTGTTGAGATCATTAAATCACCGAAAAAAATCATGTTCTGGCCTGTGCACTTCTAATGTTTCAATTAAGCGACTTGCAGGCCCGGTTAGCTCAGTCGGTAGAGCATCAGGCTTTTAATCTGAGGGTCAAGAGTTCGAGTCCAATAAAAATTGTCCATGTAACCCCCCCCCCTTCCCCCCCCCCCCCCCCGTAGTAATCCGAGTACGGTAATTAAGCCTCACATTTCTGAAATTCGGACAGAAATATATGAATATGTTGTTATGCCTCCACAATATCTGTCCAGTATTTTCTGACAGTGGTTGCGACGATGAGGAGAGTGCCTTAAAGGACACAAGGGGTATTTATCATGAAGGCGTTTGCCCCATTTCTTCAAATTAGTAAAGGAGGGTAAGCTATCGATTGCCTGCCTAAAGTCTGACTCAGAGATTGAAAATATTATTATTTCTGTAATAATGAAAAATAGTCAATAGACAAAGATAGTAATATAAAATTTGCACAATCCGAAATTTGAGATGAATCGGATTTTTCGTTTCCTCCCTTGATGCAGTAAACATTTATGTGTAGTATTACGTCCCATAGGATACTGTGTATAACAAAAATTCCGGCTCCGCAGAATTTTATAACAAAGTTGTGAATTTTCTATATGAAGGATTCGATTTAAGCTTAGCATTCACACGTTGATAGTATATGGACAAGCATTATGTTCATGCCCAAAAAAACAAATTATATCATTATATATACAAAAGTTATCTTTCACAATCTCTGAGTAGGCCTTTAATGGCAAACTTAAGAACGCCCTTTGGTAAGTTGAACATATTGATTGCCATGTAAGGTACATTTGGACACTAAATCAAGAATTTGGCAGTTTCGCCCTGATTGAGCAATGGTTTAACAACATTTTCCAGTGGGTATCGTTTTCAGTTTTGATAGTGTCAGATAGTGTTCTGAACATTTTCCATGTACTAACAGAGATTAATATCTGTCAAACTGCAATTATTTAACGCCTGATGAGTTTAGCAGCAAATAAAAGGTGGACGATCACGTATTTTCTTTACTAAATATAAATTAAGAAGTGTTAGAAAAAACTTCGAGAATTTAAAGAATGTTTAAATTCACTCAATCATGAATTCACAATAATCGGCCTTTCTGAAACCCCACCTAAAGATTAAACATAGAATCTATTAATTTAGATGGATATACCATGGAATACACAAACAGACAAGATAGCACAAAAGGGAGGTGGAGGTATGTTTTATATATTAAACCAATCAAATTACAAATTAAGGTCGGATTTGTGTGTAGCCAACGCTAATTTGAATCATGTTTCATTGAAAATGGGAAAATAATGGCTCAAAAAATATTATAGTGGGTATAATTACCGTTCGCATATGCTATGATAAAATTCAATGGCAAATTGGTCCATATTTGTTAAAATAACAAAAGTGCAAAGAAGGATTGTTATCTAATGGGAGATTTTAATATCGAATTTAATGAAGATGATGCACTAGGCCAACGTACGAATATTTAAATCCAGTTTATTCACATTCCTTTATCCAAACTATTTACAAACCAACGAGAATAACCGAACACAGCGCAACAATAATTGACCATATTATTACAAATACATTTTGAGGTAAATTCTGAACTTATTATTTCAGAGTAAAGGACCATTACCAACGACCATTTGATATCAAATTATGCAGTGAGTAAAAAAAGACACGTTGATAAGATAATACTTATACAAACGGAATCATAATACTTGTAATATAGACAATCTGAAACAAAAATTGTCCCGTAAGACTGGAAATTGCAAAGTTGTAACCAAGATGTTAATAATGAGTTTACAATCAATTTATAAGGAATATTCAATAACGTCTATGACGAGTGTATCCCGATGAAAACATCTAAGCGTTAAATATAAAAAAGAGCCCAAATCTCCTTGGATAACCTAAAGGTTATACTTAAGAGTATCAATACTAAAAATAAATTGTATAAAAGCGTACACATACAGAAACCATGTGATTGAAAGCTTGAAACAAGTCAAATTTATAGAATATAGTTAAACAGTTGATTGCGAAAAGCAAAAAAAAGGGAATTTAATGAAAAGAAATGAAATCACGTAGTAAAGCAAAACCTACGAAAAACGTGGGGAAACAATCAACAGTATATAGGACGCCAATAAAAAAAGAGTAATATCCAAACTTCCGATTAAAAGATGAAAAGGTGACGTCATTTATGATCCTCAAAAACAATTTCAAATGAATTCAATATTTCCTTATGATGTTGGGCCAACTTAGCTTCTAAAATAAAGTGCTAATGCAAAAAAAATACTATGATCTTTTAAAGACTCCATCAACGAATAGCATGATATGAAAACCAATTGGGTTGATGAAACCATAAAAATATACAACAAACTTGACGAGAACAAGAGTGCTGGTCATGACAATATTGGTAATTATGTTGCCTAAACAAAGCATAGCAAATGAATATCCCATCCTTTAACAATATTGTTAACCTTTCAATACTCAGGATAGTCCAAACGAGGCTAAAAATTGCACAAAGGTAATCCTTATTCACAAAAAGGATAGCCCCAACGTTTTCTCTAACTACAGACCAGTTTCTGTCTGCACATGTTTCAAAAAAACTTGAACGATTGTTTTTAACAGAGAGTTTGGACTATATCAATAAATTCAACATATTGAATGAAAAACAATTTGGATTTCGATCCAACTATTCTACCTATATGGCAATTTGGAATTGATTGATAAAAATTAGTACATCGGTTGACACAAGAAAGCACATTGGTGTATCTAATCTGTCAAAAGCCTTTGATACAATAAATCATGATATTTTGTTATATAAAACTGGAAACACTATGGTTTTGCGAGGTGCTGTTTAAAATGGTTACTCATTATTTGTATAACAGGAAACAAAGGTATTACAACTCTTGTTAACTCTACTGTAAAGAAGTATTATGTGGTGTTCCCCAATGTTCGATTTTAGGCCCCTACTTTTATACCATATGTAAAATATATGTTAATATAACAGTATCTCCATTCGTTTGTTGCAGATGATACGACAAGATATTCACAACAATGTATGGTATCCAAATTGATTTAATTCCATTAACGAATTGAAGAGGTCAGCAATTGGTTTAAAGCCCACAAGTGACTTCAGTAAGCAAGCAAGACAAATTCATGATTCTTGGTACAAATGTAAAACTACTTGATAAAGGATTGTGGGAAAATGGAAACATTATTTTGAGATACGACAGCTCAAACGAGCCTAAATGAGACAAAATTTCTCGGACGTGACCAATCGATGAAAATCATGGAAAAGCATATTGAAAAATATATAAAAAGATTTCACGAAGTAGATGGAAAAGGGGCATACGGCTCATTTTCTGTGACCCTGTACTTTTTGCCAAACCAGATATTACCCCACATACCGGCACAGAACCCCTGTGCAAAACTCCCCCACCCCATCCCACCCCATTCCTCCACATACAACGCCACCAGCACCTTCGTATAAAATAACCCTATACCCCCTGCACAGCATTTTCTGTTAAACCCCTCTCAGACCCAAAAAATTTTATGCAAAAAAAATTGCCAAAAAAAAAATTGATTTGGAAAAAATGACATATAATAAAAAAACATGGAATCATCAAACTTTTTACAATGTTGAAAAAGAAATCACTCTCGAGTCAAAAGTCACAACATAGGCATCTTTTTGTTTTCTACCGGATCAGTGGCATTAGACTTAGTCATAAAAAAGAATCCAAACAAATTTTGTTGTTTCTAAAGTATATTAAAAAAAAAGGTGGGTTGAGCTTGTAGACATTGGAGTTCCGATTGCCCAGGGCAAATATACAGACAAAGAATTATATGAAAAGAGTTAAAGATCTCGAAAAAAAGTTAGCAAAAAATAATAAAGAGAACATGGCATACCGCAGCAAAATATCGTACCAGGTCGAGAAGAAGAGGCAGTGATGATCGATACGCTTCAACAAGGAGGTGAAAAACTATGCCAAAAGGGAAGGATACAGCGGTTACTCTCGAATGAAGAAAGATGAACTTCTAGAATTTCTGAGAAGTCCAGCTTTTAACGAGCAAGGAAGAAAGCGAAGCAAGAAGGCAGAAGACCGAGAAACAACTCGCGAAAGAAAGGATAGAGAAGAGAGGGAGGAGAATTCAATGCGAGAGAGCTGAAAGAGATTGCAAAAATGCTGGTCTTCGTGGATTCCAAGCTGCTGTGAAAAAAGCTGATCTTATCGAAACTTTGAGGGAAAAATTATATCCTAACTCAGACATTCTTCTCGACATCGAAGTACCTCCTCGAGAAGCAAGAATACTTTTAAAATCCGACAAGAATTTTCATCTCTCAACAAATTTGCCACCCAGTACGTGATAGATGGAAAACCTAGATATGACCCTGAAAGTTTTTTGTCAACCGTGAAGAAACAGCGTGATTAGCCTCTTGAGGAAAACAACCGAAACACAAAAGCAAACCTTCGCTCAGATGCAAAATGAAAAAAACCGATCTGCAACGGACAAGATGTGACGATAGAACGACCATTTGACTCAGGTAAAAAGTGAAACACCGGGACGTGTTTTGGAAGTCACCGATCTTGAGGAGCTCTACGCGAGGTGGAAAGCCACAATCTTGGAAAGGATAGACAAATTCCAGAATCAAGGAAGCGGATGGGTGTTCGAGTCGATCGTGTCCTTGGAAATTCACATGGTGAAATACAGACCAATGGGAGGTTCCTCGTCATTCCACTACCGGACAATATAGCCAAAAAGGAAGCACTCATCAATCTCAAAAACGAAGATGACGTGCTTTTCAAAGTGGGCTGTCACTCGATCTCTAAAGCCAGTTGGAAAAAATGCTGAACGAATCGACAAAAAACTGAAAGCAAAGCTGAGACCAACTGGATGGCATCCCTTCCACACCCTCTCGAGAACATCGACAAATTCGAGCGGAAAAACCCCACCATTGCAGTCAATGTTGCGGGTCTCGATAAAATGCAGAATATCCACTCAGACAAGCCTAACCGCAACCGAGAGCATCAAATTGACACCTTCTTTTGTTTCTGTGTAGAAGACAGCATTACTTACTGTTGTGATCAAAATTGAGTAGATTGCTCTACGGTCCAAAAATTCACAAAGCCAAATGCAACACGATCCTACTGCCACAACTGCTCTACACGTAATACCACATCTAAAGAACGCTTAGCGGTGCACGAAGAAATCTGCAGCATGCATGAAACTGTGAATGTTGAAATGCAATGGACGGCTCATGTCGATTTTTTTCAACATATTTCAAATCCCAAACAGTTCCCTTCGCTGCCTATCTTGCCGATTTTGATTTCACGAAACCGTTCACAACATTCCCGAACCAGATCCTCCAAAGACTGCGTACAACAAAAATATCAAAACGCATACCCTCGGGTTTTTTTGTTACTTACGACATCAAATGTTTCGACCCATCTGTGTACGTTCAAGACCCAAAAAAAAAAACACCCTGTAATGTCACACAACAAAATCCAGAGGATGTAAAGATTGTAGCCCAAATTTTTTGTTCGAAACTTTGGAAGAACATCCGAGAAATTCTACAAAAAATGTTAGGTTCCCAAAGAGATGATCTTTGAGACCCTGAGCGAGAGATATTCGAAAAGTCTACTCACTGTCACATTTGCAAGCAATTCCTAACCCCCGAGTGATGATGACACCGTTGCGCGATCACTGCCATTTCCTTCACATTTTCATTCATATCAGGCCGGTAGTTCAGAGGAGCGGCCCACAACCAATGCAACATAGCATACAGAAAGCCTAATCTTTCCGATCTTTTTCCACAATCTTGCGGGATATGAAATGCACATTGTTCATCAAAAATCTCGGCAAACCCGAGGGTAATATCGATTGCATCCCTAACCGACGAGGAAAAGTACATTTCATTCAGCGAAAAGATAGAAGTAGACTTCTTCATAAAACGGTAAAAAATTTCAGTCAACGTGATCTAGATGGCTCGACAGCTTCAAAATTCATGTCCACGAGTTTGGTTAAGCTCGTTTCGAATCTTTCCGAATTTACTACCGAACTTTCCAAATTTTGTTTTTCCTCCCAAATCATCAAAGACAGCTTCTCCTCAGAAGGGAGTCTAATCCTTACGATTACACGAAATTCTATCGACAGACTCAACTACATACACTTCCACCAAGTATGCCTTTTACTCCAAGCTCAATGATACCAGCATATCCGAAGAGGACTATGCTCACGCTCAAAAGGTCTGGTCTGCCTTTGACATGAAATCGATGAGGGAATATCATGATTCTCTATCTGAAATCTTACGTGCTTCTTCTCTTCCTCCGCGGACTTTTTGAAAAGTTTTCCGTAAAGTCCTGCAATGAAAAATTATGATCTTGACCCCAGCTTGGGGTAAATTTCAAAGCTCCCCAGGGGTCTCTCATACGATGCGATTGCGAAGAAAAAGGTAATCAATTGGGTCTCCTTACGACATCGACCATGTTTCATGATGATTGAAAGAAGGCATCAGAGTGGTGGTGGGTGGTCGATAGATTTCCACCAGGCATGGCAAGGCCAACACAAGTACCTGGGAGCCGACTAGACCCTGACGTCCCTCGAAGTT
This sequence comes from Ophioderma brevispina, assembly GCA_023653785.1. Lineage (NCBI taxonomy): Eukaryota > Metazoa > Echinodermata > Ophiuroidea > Amphilepidida > Ophiodermatidae > Ophioderma > Ophioderma brevispina. The sequence goes on along the minus strand of JAMKCH010020653.1, from coordinate 5,157 downwards.
TATCCAGTAATCTGGATGCCACAATCTTCTATGGAATGGGCGATGAATCCAAAGAATGCCAGTAGGAGATTTCAATTGGATGACGCGATGAACTTTCAACGGGCTCAAACACCCTGCATTTTGAGGTGGATCCGATTACCTACCCACATGAGCTACACGATTCTTCACAATGATTACCCTCTAGCTCCAGAAAATAACTTGACAGAGTGGAAAACTCTCCGCAATCTCAGTGGTCATAAAAGGTACTTGTCCATCACAGACTTGAAGCAATACCTAAAGCTCAGGACTATTTGTGAAAAAATCCATCGTGGGATCAAATTCGAGGAGGTCAGGATTTACTGAAAAAGTACATGACCTGAATACCAATCTCCGTGCTCAAGCCAAGACTGAATTCGAGAAAGATTTTTTTCAAGCTAATGAATAATTCCGTGTTCGGTAAGACCATTGGAAGGTTCGCAATCAGGTCCAGATAATAGCTAGTCCACCTCGGAGGCAGGCTAAAAATGTAGGAAAACCGAGATATACCCCCCCCTCCTCCTCCTGATCTACTCGGGATGAGCATTTTGGATATTTCAAAGACCAGATGTAATGACTTTCACTATGGTATACATCACGCCCAAGTACGGAACAGAGCAAAAAACTCCTCTTTACCGATACGGACAGTCTAGCCTATGAGATTCAAACTGAAGATTTTTAAAAGACATTACCGACCCCTGAGTGAAAAAATACATCCAACTATCCAGCCGATCACACATCGATTCACACCGGGAACAATAACAAAATCCCAGTCTTTTCAAGGATGAACGGTATGGTAAACAGATATTCGAATTTGTTGGACTTTAGTATTATATTCATTCAGAATGCACGAGGGAAAAGAAGAAAAGCGTTGTAAGGGCGTTAAAAAATCAGTCGTCGATAAGAAAATTACCCTTCGAGGATTTTACAAAAAAATGGCCTTTCTTTGGATCAAAACCCTCAGATGAGAACTATGAATGTTCCTCAGGAGCCACGCCAATGAGGTCTATAACCGAGATGTTAACAAAATAAGCTTTGTACGCAAAAGATGATAAGAGAATTATCTTGGAGACAAAATCACACCCATGCTTTGGGATACAAATCAACTTGATCAGCAAAAAAAAAACATCCCAATTTGGGGAAAGTTCCATTGGGATTGGATTTTTTTTTGTGAGGTCAATACACTTTTTTAAATAAAAATTCTAAAACAAAAAATGTTCTTTAAAAATGCAGCCCTTTTTTAAAAAAGTTCAATGTTCGATCACATTCACATTCAAAATTATTGATTTTTCAAGCTGCACGTGCGCTTTGTATAATTCCCTGTAAAATCTGCAATGAAAATCCTTTGGTTTGCTTTTGATTTGTATTCGACTGAGGATTTTATAGAATTTTAGCCCATCGGGCGGTTCGAGAGGACATCCCAGGAGCTAGGGAAATTTATCTTTTTTTTTGTTAAAAAATAAGGTTGCAATATGTCCAGAAGTTTGTGTAAAAATTACCTAAAGTACAGTACGTATTTGAAAACTGCGGACTAGAGACCATCTTGAAATAAAACCCGATTGGGATTTTTATAGAACGCATACATTAAGACGAGCTAGCAAACCAAAACCTGTGGAAACTTATTGGGATTGGTCCTAACTAGAAATCATCGAATATATCACTTTTTTTCTTTTGGATGTTGCTGTTGAAGTGGAGATGGGGGTGAAGGTGTATCTGAAGATGATTTTATCCATTTTTGATAGCCAAAAGCTGCTAATCCACCAAAAATAGCCACTCCTCCAACAAGAAGAGGAATAGAGTTTGACCAATCATCGTTTTTTTTCAACCTCAGGCTCTTGTTCCACTTTCGCTTCAGCTTTTTGTGAATCTTCGAAAGCTTTCATTTTTGCTAGCCGTTCTTTGTTTTTTGCGGCTAGTGCCTTTCGAGCCGCCACTTTTTTTTTGATCTTTTACTTTTTTGGACTGGGGTACAGTCACTTTTGCTGGTGGTTTTGGTTTTTCTTTTTCCACTTTTTTGGTAGTTGCTTCTTCCGTTTTTGGAATTGGTTCCACTGTTTGCTGAACTTCTGATTTCCCCATCCTTTTATTTATTGAAAAATTCTTGAGCGTGTCTAAATTTTTCTGAGCATCATCTTAGCATACCACTGAGCACATTGCTCAGGAATCTGAGCAACATCTGAGCATCATCTTATCAGAAAGCAAAAAAAAAATCCTGTCAAATTAATTTGACAGGATTTTTTTAATCTATTTCATCTACACCAACCTCCTTACTCTCAGGAGGATCAAGAGGAACCTGCTTCACTTGCTCAATATGATTGCTAGTCAGCAGCAAAGTCTCTATAGGAGCCAACCATTTTCAGAATGTGTGATAGATGCCACTAGTCCAGCTACTTAGAGCTAAATTTAGAAACGGGGCTTTTTCCAAGCTTTCCTCTAGCTCTTCAGGATTGATGAGGATGATACGATATGCTTTTTGAGGGTTTTTGAAACAAGTTCACCGATTTTGCTTTCATATCGAGCATAAAATTTTTCGATTTCTTTCTGTTCAAGCTTTTCGATTTCCTCCGAGGTGAAGTTTTTTTTCCGAGAAACTCTTTGCTCTGACCCGAAACTACAAGCTTAATCAGCTTTTCCCTCTTGTCATTATCAACCTGAAGATTTTGCTTTGCAAAATCTTCCACCATCACCTTCTGAGCTTCTTCTTCAATAAGTTTGTCGATGTCAGTCATCTTTTATTTACTACAAATTTGTGACCTCTTGGCGGGTGCAAAAACAGTAACAATTTCGAATACTGTTTTTGTTCTAGGTCTTTGTTTAGCTTCTCCCTTTCTTTCACGGGTACCACGTTGTTCTCTTTCATAATCGTGTCGAAATCATCTCCATCCTTACACCAAAAAGTAGCCAGCCATTTGACCTGCCTCCTGACAGTTTTTGGAACCGCGACGTAAGCCTGAGACAGAATCCACAGAGAACAAGTGTCGTGACGTCCGGAACATGCCAGCTTTATCAGAGCGCTTTTTTGTCGATTCCTTCTTCGGCGATGCTTGTCGTCGATCAAAAACAGAACCTGAACCATCAGTCATTTTACCTAGGACCTCGTTTTAAAACACCTTGCTTGTCGTTTTGAACAATCCTCCGAGAAACTCCAATTTGGGCAGATTATCACGATGTACTCGAAAAAATATTGTATTCTTTTTCAAGGAGATCAGAATGGAACTCCGTCTTTCCCGAAATTGTGCTCGCCTGATATTACTGCGCTATGTGAAAATGTTTGGAAATTCATTTTATTTTAGCAGCGTCCGAAAAAAAAAAACTTCTATGGAAATTAAACCATTAGAAGTTAGTTTTTTATTTATTTACGGGGGTAGAAAGCATAATTTTTTATTTTAGCACACCATATACCGTCCATTTTCGAAATTCAGACTACCATCCTTCACGTAAAATATGTAGGCATCTAGGTTTCCAGCGGTTCAGCTTCCTTTTCTATGCTAATGGATGGATTGACAACCACCTTCGATCTTTTCTCCCGCTTCGTTGAAGCGTGACAGCATCATAGACCTCTTCCAACCAAGACCGTATTCGTGGTTAGATATTATGGCAAAACTCACATCAGCAAGATGACCTTCCTTGAAAAGAATGCGGGAATGTTCTGTTGTTTTCCATCAGCAAAAGTTTCCTGATTTCGTTTTAAAACATTTGGGAGGGGCTTCATGCCGCTGGAAAATATCTGATGTGGGTTGCCGTCTAGATGGACGGAACCTTCTTAATTCGGGGTATGTAGAATTTATCGCTATCTCTAGCGTAATTACCTCCTCCGTCATTTGGATCACGAACAAAATCAGGATACCCTTCATACTCTTGGCCTGAGGCTGCCATAGCGAAGTAGTTCCAACTTGTGTAGGATTTGTTTCACGACTCCTTGCTATGTCGCGTGATATTATCATACAGAACGTTGAACCGGCCCACTGCTGGGTTTTTTCAGAATCGTAGCCAATTCGGATGATGTGAGAACTTAAATTCCAGGTGGATATCGGAAATTGTATAGCTGGCTGTTGTGACAGTGCTCACTACGACTTTTCCAAAATCGTTGGATTGTGAATGTCAGGCTCGTAGACAAGCGATCGTTGGAGTTCGCTCTGGAAGAACGGGTGTGTGATGACAGGCATCTCAAAATCCAGAGGAATGCAGAAAGAGAGAGAGATTCTGTATGCATTTCCAATCGCCACGTCAGCCCCCCGCGAATTAACCTGCATCTCCAGCATGATCCTGATTTTTCGCCACAGCCACCCCCCCCACCCACCCACCCGATGGATACCCTGATATACCGCGTTTTCAACGTTCCCTGCTGGTCATCAACATGTCCTCGTAACACAGGAAGATATCAGCATCATTCAACGTGAAACCGCTCCTTTCCTTATGTTTTACTTCGATCTTGGATACTATCGCCCTTCCAAGATTGTTCACTATCGTTTCTGTTGGCATCATTATTGACTCCTGCTGCCGAATTCAAATCCAACTTGAATGTCAGCATCGAAGTTCCAGGAATTATAACGTCGTTTTTTCCGAGATCGGGAAATCTCACCGGAGTATCCCCCCAGGGCCTATAGTGCTCGGTACGTGAGTTTTGCTTATCGTGCGCCGCACACCTTTGAGTACTTTTCGTAACGCGAAGTTTTGCAGCACGGTGATTCAATTTGTGTCCGTAATTAGTCTCCATCTTTCTTTTATTTATAGGTTAAATAAAAAAGCGGCAAAAATGACTGTTTTGATCATTACTGCGTGAAGTGAAGATTGAAGAGATATTGAGATGGATGAAATTTGATGAGGATTGTAGATAGCACCGGGATGTATGGGATGCTTCAGTAGGTGATACAACTGGTGCAGCTGGAGGTTGGGCGAAAGAAAAGAGAAGAAACGGATTTGGAGGTGGAACAATAACTACCCAACGTGAGGAGAGAGGGGAAGCATCCCAGAAGTCATTTATGAAGAAGAACAAGCGAAAAATACAAGATTTGGCATCGACTCAATGCAGAGATCCTACATCAGCCATTAGAGCTACTGAAGAACCAATTTCTAGATGAAGAAATCTGAAAAATGTTCAATGACTATGTAAAAAGGTCGTATAATTTAGAACCATTCCTC